>JAGVVM010006938.1:0-17113 GCA_019149425.1 Psidium friedrichsthalianum
CCATGATATCAAGGGAGTAAGTTGCTGCCCTTCTGTTCTTTTTCTTGTTACTTTTTTGCTTGTAATATGTTCTGCATGTGAATTTTGACTTTTTTTAACCACCAAATAAATTGCTCTTCACGCCATTTTTTGAGCTTGTGATGAGAGCTATACAGGGACTTTCATGCATGTCTCTGATTATGCTTCTTTGATTTATGCTCCACCCTTCTCTCATCTTTTGTTCACAAATTGTTTTTTTTTTTTTTCAAGAATCAAGACCGTTTAAGGCTGTCCTGGGCTTGTTCTTCCAGATATTCGTGACCCTTTACTTTGGATTTTAGTACTCGTATTCTCTAGCATTTGGTGGATGAGAACATGCAAGTTTTTTCAGCTAACCGGATGCCTGATGGTGAGGCAGACATTGAATAGTTTCATGATATGAGGCCCAAGTTCCTCCCACATGGGATAAAACTTTTCTACCATTATTGTATAACGTTCTGCTTTTATATCTTTCCCATTTTAGCAGTTATTTAATTTCACATTCTTAACATGTTTTGTTTTCTTCAGCTAATTCTGCATGGTGGGCTGGAGACATTTGCCTTTCTCGAAAGTACTGGTGGATCACCAATTCATTATTCTTAAAGTGGTGTCACCCTACCCAAACTTGAGTTCTTATGGTTTTTAATTCTTTATTGTGCTTTGTTTGATTTTCTTGTGATAATGAGAGTGCATTTTTTGGAAACTGTCAGCATAAGTACTTACTTCATCGGATTGTTGGCTGCTTTCATTGATAAAAAAATATGCTGTTATCAAACCCAGAAATGTTCTGATCTGAAGGTATTTACTCCCCAGAAAATGATTTATTGCTTTCTTTTTTTGTTTTTACCCATTAAGCCTTGTTTTGGTCAACTCAATTAAGCCTGTGACATCTTAGATTTTTTCCATGAGTCTAATTTATTTATTTATTTATTTTTGGGTTGATAATGAGTCTAAATTTAGGGGGCTTCACTTTAAGCTTGTCTATTTACTCATTAGCGGAGTTCAAGACTGTAGTTGCAATTCCATGAGGAAGTTGATATGAGTCAGTTAAGCATCAGAGATGGTAATTAACTTACCTGTGTCTTGGTGATTAGACATATATTACTAAGACCAAATTCAGTGGTGCTAAAGTGATGGAGCATGATGTATCCACCCAAGAAGGAAGATCATACTTGGGTTATTTGTCATGCAATATTTCTCTCCCCTACTCTTACACCTAAAGAACAGCATGAAATTATCATATAACCCATTCTGTCCTTTTAACATTCTTTGGAAAGAAAAAAAACATGTCCCTGTTTTCACTTATCTCGCTTCTAGGATGTATAATAAAAGCTAAGATTTGTACTGCCGATTAATTCAGGATGAGAAGAACGAATCGACTTCAGCCACTGGAAACATGCCCTTCAGCATCTTGATTTAAACACAAGGTACAAGTTCCTCCTGATTTGTATGCTCAATGTGGGTAGGGTGCTTAGGGAATTATCGCTTCAATTTTTATTCGGTCTTTGTTCTCTGTGTCATTTTTATTTCCATCTCTGAGGATCCTTTGTAGGATCACAATTAATTCCGCTATTTACACATAACGTAGAGTAGTTGATTTGCTCCTGGTTCTACTTCATCTTACTCGAAGGACATTAAGATATTCTTCAAATTCTTCATAGCTGCAACGGTCCTTTAGCATGCCAGCTCACCAAAGTACTAGAGCCTCACAAGTGGGATGTAGACTTGCAACTGGCACGTTGACCTGGAGGTATGTGGACAGAAGCATGATGGCCTATTTTACTGACGGGATTTATCACCACTTAGCTTTGGAGTTCTTTCTTGGTACTCGACGCGTCCTATGTATTTTTCTCTAGAACACATCGTCTTGGTATGCATAAGCTGTGTTGAGGAGATTGATGTCTTCTGTTTATGCAGCCATGAAGCATTCGAAGGAAGTAACAGCGGACATGCATAAGCGAAATTCCAATAAGGACCGTGCCTTTTTCGTGCTCCTAAGCTGTGAAGAAAGATACAAATACAGCGTACTAGGACTTCAGGCTATTAACCCCCTCTCTTTTTCTCGGTGATAAAAAAAAGTTAAATGGAATTTACACCAAATGTACATAGTTGATTAGGTGGGATGGTGCATTTTAGAAATCTCTGCGTGTCTTCTGGAAACTTCAGATTGTTTGGGATGTGTAGGAGGTTCTGTAATGAGAGGTAATGCTTAGATTGTGTGTTGGGATGCACATAACATGCATCGGCAAAAATTAATAGGCACAAATTACTAGTAAATGCAGTGGCAATAAAACTCACACGGGTATCTTTAGAAGCGTTATTTGTGTGTTTCAATCAAAATCATATTAAACGAAGAGGATTAGACGGATTACTTTTTGTAACGTGCTTGAAACAAGTTGGTTTAGATGTTCTTCAATTTGAGTTTCACAAGCGTTGGACTTTTTAGTTTAGATATATCGCCAATCGCACGTCAAATGAAAGAAAGAATTCACGGAAATCACCACTTTATTTGTGCTAGTAATTGTATGGCGATAGTATTATGCAATCTTGAAATTTCGGTCACAAAAAAGGGAGAGAAAAAATTTATGTTCTCTCACACACACTTTTCACGTACACTATCAGAGAGAAGCCTTTTTCGCTCATACGTACACTACCTTTTTAATGGCACCCTCTGCACACTCGGTTTTTGTGTAAATTTTTTTTTTTTTTGAGTTGTTGATGGCGAGAAAACACCCACTGTCAGATGGTGAGAAGGCACACGACGATTCACTAATCGTGGGTGTGGCAGACGATCAGCAAGATGCTGGTCGTGGACCGCGCACATGGTCAGAAAAATCTGACCATGTGCCTCACCTTTTTTTTTTTTTTCCTTCCTTTAATAATAATAACACAATTATTATTATCATAAAAACAAAAAGGTGCACCACCAGTATGTGTGCAAATTGGGCACATCATTTGTGTCCGTACAAGCTGTGTATGTGCATCTTATGCAGTACGTCATTGACCCAAAAAATAAAATAAAATAAAGTTAAATCTCATCTAATTTGATAGTCAAGATTATAAATATATTTACAATGTTGTCTTTCACATTCAATGTGGTCATGTATTGATTAAGGTGTATGACATCCCTAGGTTCATCAGACATGCACTAACACATCAGTATTTCTAAAAGAATTGATTGTCCCGATCAATCTCTAGGTCTTACAAATTATAAGTAACATTTGGCAATATGTCATGACTATCCAAATAGTGTGAATGCTTTAGGGACATAATAAAGTTGTTAGTTATGGTTACAGTGTAATTCAATCCATCTGTCATTATATCCCGATCAAACAAATAACATTGAATATTTGTCAAGTCATCAATTCAATCATATGCACGAACCTAATTGACATGCATTTATATGGGACATGAATATTTTATTCTTGATTACAATCCCGATCGAAGATTTCAATGCATTGTCATAATTAGATAACATAGGACATCATACGTTGCTTGTAACAAGGAGAAAAGTTCCATTTTGAGCACACGTGTAACTTCGTATGCGCATGAATTATGATCATCAAGTACATAGACGGATCAACAAACTGCCAATATACGTACTTGTGAACCATAGCCATCCAACACATGAGCCAACACTGTGCCTCAAGTTTAAGGATTATTTACATAATACCAAAGCATGAATGATTAGACATTAATACGTTGTTTGTTTTATGTTCCATGCCATGCTCCTCCTAATTTCAATTTTCCCGTATCTATCCTCTTCACTCTCTCTTTTTGGGTGAGCAGAGGTTATCTTGAATCGGTGGAGGAGGGTACGATTCTAGAGAGGTTGCTGCATTCCGACAACTGATCTGCATCTGTGAGCATGACACTGCGATCAGTCACCAGAGTGATTCTTTTTTCGAGTAAAAAGGTGACAATTTCGAGCAAGCAAGAAAAAGATGGGTAATGCAAACAATTTTGGGTTCTTGAGACAGCTACTTCTACTAGCTAGAGACTCAGACTCACCAACCGTTGGTTTGATCTTTGCTTTGAAACGAAACTATGCTTTTCTGGTTTGCTCTGCGACATCTGATGCATGACCTGACAAGTATTTCCTACCCATATTTATTAGTTGTGTCATCTATCCGACAAAGACTTCCAGACTTTATTTCTTCTGGGATTCCACATGTGGATATGAAAAAGGTTTATTCATACCATGACAATTGCGTAGACTGAATCAATGAATTGGCATCGAAGCAACTTAACTGTTTTGTAATGTGCTGTCGAAAGCTCATGCTGGTTTGAACCTCTCTTTTTCTGCACATGCTTTTTGGTCATTGGCCAACGGCACACCTAGAATTTTAGGAGAGAAATTATCCAAAAAGTCCTAAACCTATTGTAGGCAGCCAATTTAGTCATACTAATTTAATCCTGAAATTTTTGACGATTAATTTAGTCATAAACTTTTTAATCGTGTCAATTTGGTTCTAAACCATTTAAAGTTTTGCCAATTTAGTCCTAAACCTATATAGGCAGAAAGGATTACATTAATAGGTTATCAAAATGTTTAGGACTAAATCGACAAATCGTCAAAAGACTTAGAATTAAATTAACACAATCGAAAGGTTTGTGACTAAATGGACCAATCGTCGAAAGGTTTAGGACAAGGTTTGCAGAACTGAAAGGTTTGTGACTGAATTAGCCGACGTATAATAACTTTAGGATTGTTTGGATAATTATCCTAATTTTAGGGAGTGCGGCATATAAACGTTTTTTTTTTCAAGTAAAATTACGTAAATTTTCTCCAAAACATTTTGCGCTTTGTGATTAAGAGAAGTTTGGTGCCTAGGGCGGGGGCTACTGCCGACTCCCTCCCTGACGTCTGCCGGTGCTCCTGGTTTTAGAGATCAGAACTTTAGCTGGATTTTGGCTCGTTGATAATGATGAGTATGTTGGAATTGAAGGTTAAATTCTTGGGAGTGTTCTCTTTCACTTCTTAAGCGTAACACCATGTGCAAGTAAGTAGCTATAGTAAATACTAGCCTTGTATAAATTAGGTCCATAATCATCGTCAAGAAACAAGGGATACGCATTGGATTCGATAAAAAAAAAATAAAAAAAATTCTCTTGCATCGATTTTATCCGCTATAAATTGCGAAATGTACTATAGAAAAGGTGCAGATTGAAAAGGCTTTGTAATATAGCATCTTTCAAGCCACATGTTCCTGTAAACGCATTGAGGCTCCTAAGTATACTTGCACTTGTCATACGCTGTAACTGTTTTATGGTGAGGTATAATGTGTATGTTAGACAATCTTTAATTAATTATAAATTTGTATAAGTAGGACTTTTGTCTTTGCGCAGCGTTGTCACAATTCCTTTCCCTTCCACTTTCTCATACATTAACTAGAGCCAACCTCTTCACCTTAATTATATGCAAAAACTTAGGGTTAGTAGTAGTACCAAAAAAAAAAAAATCCTACATTAAGAAGGATCAAAACCCAAATTTTTATGGGGTTAATATTACGAAAAACCTTAAACTGGTATAAATGTGACAAATTTACCTAAAATTATTTTTTTTACCATCAAAAACCCTAATCCGGTATACCTGTGACAAATTTATTTCAAATTGGTATACCTGTAAAATATTTATCCTCCGTTAGTTTTCATTGCATTTCATCATCGAATTGCCAAGCTAATGACATGTGATAATTGTTGAGTGTACATGTTTAGGGTTTTCACCTTATGTTTGTCAATGGCGTATCAATTTGATGGTTTTCGTGATATTAATCTAATTTAATGAAAATTAACGAAAGATAAATTTGTTATAGGTGCACAAGTTTGGAGTTTATTGTGGTAAAAAAATAGTTTGGGGTAAATTTGTCACAGATGTACTAGTTTGGGTGTTTTTTTAACCCTTTTTTGTTTGTGTCACCTAAACCTCTAATATACTAGTGTGCTAAGTAGCACCGACACCGATACGTGACACAACATGACATGCCGACACATCATTTCCTAAAAATAGAAAATTTCAACACATTGGGCATGTTATGTATTAACTATATATTTTTATATATACATGATAAGTTATAAATATTTCAATCAAATTAATTTGTTACAAAAGGAGCTTATGGAAATGACTTACGGTTAAATGGCTAGAGGGGGATGAACTGACGCTGAAATGATAGCAGTAAGGTTGCAAAGTAGATGCCTCGAAAGGTCGCAAATTGGATGCCTTGAATTAACCGCATTTCAGATGCCACATTTCATTCAACTTTGATTTTATCTTGTCCTTATCTTGCTTTGCCTGAGGAGACTAGATTTGCCTTTTCAGTAGCACGCGCGCGCACCAGCCCAAAAGGAAAATTAATAAGTTAGGCGGACTTTCTGTCTGACCATTTTTCCTTGAGACAATCCTCCGCGAGTTCAGAAGCTTCCTCTGCTTCAATCCTCAAAATGGATGCAATACTACTTTTCTGTATCGTGATGACTCTCAGCATACAGTCAATGCATTCCTCGGTCCCGCTTGCCCAATACAGACACCAAATACTACTCTATTTGGTTTTGGAATATTCCCAAATTCCCTTCAATCTGGTGTTGTGGAGCCCACCGATTTTCCACAACTTCTTTTTTTGCTTTTGGTGGGGGATTGCAGAATCTGAGTTACACATAAAAGTCTAAGCATTTAAGCATTTTACGCTGAGCCCTGGCACAACGATGCAATTATCAAGAGCGCGCTCTCCTGCTGAGCTAATAGCCCTTCGCGTGGGCTTCGATGTCCATGAAAATAAGATAGATTTTGGAGTCCCACATTGATGGGTGAGGAAAAGAGACAAAGAGAAAGTCTATATAAGATGCTACAAATGAGATTAGTTGGACAAAGAGGTCCTATATAAAATGTCACTAGTGAAAAGTTCCTTCGATTCACGTGTCTAGAGCGTGTCCGAGCTTTGATTACGTGTCGGATTTCAGACACGCGTCAACCATGTATCGAATGTGTGTCGGATTTCGGACACTCTCGTTGATCATTGACGAAAAGGCGTGCGCGTGCTACATAGCTAGTGTGATAGAGATACTCTCTATTGCAATTATGTCAAAGAAAGCAATTATGTTTTAACAATCTAAAGGGTTCATGCAGGTGGGACCATCTATCCTATCAATCACAATCATCAAAATGAATGTGCAGTCAAGGAATTAATACGGGCAGATAAATCGTATCAAATAAGTCAAAACAAGCCTAATGAAGCCCTAAGGGCTCAGAGAAAGCACTAAATGGGTTTAGGGGTGATTTGAAAAAATTCGGATCAAATTGACCAGAGGGGTAAAATGGTCATTTTTCAAGGTTCGAAAAGTCAAAATTGTGAAAATAGGTCAAACCAATTGAATGTGGCCATTTCCTATGTTTCACAATTGTTGGGAATTTTATGAATTTTTCTGACTTTTTTGAAATTTTTTAGAATTTTTTTTTATGACCTTACGAATTTTTCCTTTTTTCTTTTTTTTGGATTTTTGGATTTTTATTTATTTTTTTGAATTTTTTTATTAATTTTTCGAATTGGGTTAGGTTGACTCGACCCAAAAATCCAAAGGCCCGATCAGAACCCACACGGGTTTGAGTTGGAGCCTAAAACGACATAATTTTGATATTTTTTTGGATTTTTTATTATATCGCTCGATCAATGGCTCAAAGTTGCCCACGTGGCTAGTCCATGTTCGCTGGATGAGAATACTAAGGTCGGCAGCTCAGATCAAATGAAAAGACTGATTTGCATCGCCCGATCTGAATACCAAGATCGATGGCTCAGATCAAATGGCATGGCCTATTCGTGACTATTTGATTTGCATATCGTGATCAATGCTTCAGATTGCATGGTGATACCAAATCTCGTCCGTCCAATCAAAACTTTTTTTATTTTAAAAAATTATTTTATAATCCGAAAATCATTTTTATTTCCAAAATTCTCAAATCTGGACAAGTGGCACCCCCACCATCTGATCTAGATTTTTATTTTTTAATTCTGAAAAAAGGATTATAATTTTCCAAGTTAACGAGGCATCCAAGTTAGCCTTTAACTGAGTCAACAGGCTGATGTGGCAGTTGATGTGGCATGCCACGTTAACGCCACATTAGATTTTGACCGAGTCAACAGCTGACTGGGTGAGTCTTCTTGTTAGAAGTATGCCCTAAAGCAACCATGTGATGGTTATATGTATGGCATAAATATTGTACTATCGACATTATATTAATGGCAAGACGCTTGTTTATTCATCTTGTCCCTTTATTTTAGATGAATAAAGTTCATTAGATCAGTTGAAACTGATACCCATTCTTGAGGCGTTAAGAATATGTGTGACGAGTTATCAGTTGGTCTCTAATCTTCAAATTGGTTCCTGGTCGAAGGATTGTGGATTGGGCGTCCACGAGCCCGTTGAGACCAGTGTGTTCGCAGCCTCGCTATTGAGCATTGGATGCTCGATAGGGATGTCGAGTTACAAGTCATCGAACGTTAGATGTTTAAGCTAGAACACAGGTGTTTGCATCGAAACAAGTTCGATCGAATCCACTGAACGCGATGAAAGAGTGGTTGACCAACATGGAGGCTTCGTGCTTGGTCAATGTATCAATCGCTCTTGGCTTTGGTGTGTTAATGGTCTTCAGACCTGAGCCGCGATGTTGGTTTGTATATTGGATGGCTGTGGTTCACAGGTATAATATTGGCCGATCATTGATCCGCCTTTGTGCATGATGGTCACAGTCCTCCATATACGAAGTCACAGGCGTGGTCAACAGTTGGAATCTGTCTCCTCATTAGATGAGGTTGATGTCCTATGCGATCTATGCATGGCGATGCATTAGAAAGTCCTTGGCAAGGCAAAAGTCGAGAGGAGTCTCGTCAAATGCACGTCAGATAGATTTGTGCATATAATTGAATCTGTGGGTTTGACTCAGATATCCATGACTCTCATTCGATCGGGACATGGTAAGACAGAAGGACTGAATAACACCGAACCAAGGCCAATAGGTTCACTTTGTCCTTTTACTTCATTTTGACTGGATAACCGTGATATGTTACTAGACGTCACTCACGGTTTGTGGGATCTAAGGATTAATTTGGGACGATTAATTTCTTGAGGAATCTCACTGCCAGTTCAGGGGTGAACCTAGAGATGTCACACGCCTTAACCTATATATGGCGACATCCATAACGAAGATGGGATTGCGAGAATGCGATAGAACTATTTGGATATTCAAAAGGAGTTAAAACGGATTGGATTCGTTTCCTCCTTCCAAAGCTCACTAAAGGACGAAATTGATGACACCGGCATGACATTAGGACGATGTCATGGATGATGTAATGGTTACATCATGCCTGCATCATCATTGGATAATGTTTGTTATCCAAAAGGAAAGGATAAGAAAAGTTATCTTTTAGAAAGTCAAAAGTAGGATAGGATTTTCTATCCGTTTGACAGAGATGTTTGGCATGTCAAACGACATGATTTGATTACGAAACTTGATAGGTATTAAGCCTAAAATGTCTAGAGCCTATGGACGAGGATCGTCGCCCAAAACGACGGCGTTTGGATTTCCCAATTGGGCCGCCACGACTAGTCGATGAGGCTGGTCAAAGGTGGCAAAATTGCCGCCTTTGACTATCGCCCTTTGGCGGGGCCCACGTGGCTGGTCAAAGGCGACAACTAGCTGCCTTTGACCAGCAACTTGTTGGTCACGTGGCCAGCTGGCAGCTTATGTGGTGACCTCCCATTGGTCGCCACGTGAAGTGATTTTGGGGGCGGTATAAACGGCCCCTCCCTCCTCATTTTCTCCCTCACTCACCCTCTATAAATAGAGTTAAGGGGCATAAGGAAACAATGTTAGAAACTTGTGAGAGTCACATATATATGTGCCAACTTTTATGAAAAAGTGAGCTTGAGAATCAATCGATTTAGATACACCAAGGTTGTGTTGCCATTGGTTGAAAACGAAGGGTTCGGATTGAGACACTGCGAGGATTGCTAGCATAATTCGAGGGCCATTTGTCCGAATCTTCATCTTTCAAGTTGTGCAGGTGTTGGGGCGTATCTGAACTAAAGGTCCGATACCTCTTGGGCTCGAGGACAAAGAAGCATAGTCGCATCCAACCTCTATTATTCAAGGTACGTTTCTAAACTTGCTTTATAAAGTTTGATTTTCGATTAAAGTATACGGGGAATTCTAAGATGATGTAGGGCACCGTTTGAATTTATTTTCTTTCGTTGCGTGTATGACATGTTTTTATGTATACGATGAGCGCCCAGGACCGCTAGAAACCCAGCACTTCTTCCTCGCAACGTTTACAGAAATGAACGGTAGAAAAAAATCCGGCGAGATTCAAGGCGAAACTGACTCCGATTAGCAAAATTCTAACGCCAGTCATCTCGTACCCAACTCCAGATTAACATATCTAAATCATAGCAAGATCTAACTGTTAGAACAACATAATCGAAGCTCACATAGAAACATCCATGGCAAAATGAAACTAGCAATCTAGAGCATAACCAAAACTGAAACTCGCAAGGCACACTCATATAGAGTACAAGAAACTTACCTTAAGTCCTAATTGACCTCTAAATTGCGAGGTTTTGTTTGCAGACTCAAGACAGGTTCATAGGTATGCGAAGGGTAGCCATGGCAATTCAGCTGATATCAATGCAATTAAACAGATAGGCTAGGCTTAGGGTGAGGTTTTAGGCGCGACGGAACAAAACGTAGTTAAATGATGCACCGTGTGATGATCGACCATGAGAGATCAGCTTCAAGCTCAAGTATGGAACGTACCTTTTTCGAGATGCTGGAGTTGATCAGATGAGTTGGCGATGATCTCTAACACCTTAGGAAGCTCAGGGAAGCAATTGATAGCTTCAATTCTCCCTCGTTTGCTTTGGCCAAGCTTGCACAGGTCTACGAAGCTTTTTGCTATGGCGATTGTAGGACGGTCACGGGAGTCTCTCGTTCCTCTCAATTTCTTTCTCTCTCTATTCTGTTGATTCTTGTGGAACGGAATGAGCTTCCTAATAGAAAACATGTCAGATTGGTTATATAGGACTTGAAAATTTTTGGCGCGGTAGGAAAGTTCCATTGCCTTACTTAGGCACGTGATGACATGTGATTTTAGGCCGCCGGAGTTTGGATGGAAGTTGGGATTCCGTCCAACATCATTTGCATCTCCGGCGCGTACAAATTTGGCTCTGATTTTTGCATTATTTCCCTCCTCCTCGCCTGTTCGTGCAAATTGAGGGGGACGAAGGTCAGTTGGGTCATGGGTCGGATCTTTTCTGACCTGACAGACCCGATAGACCAAAAATCAATTAATAGGCCCTCAAAAACCCTAAAATTTTCCAATTAAATTGCAAAATTGGTTTCTAGGGCACATAAATTCATTAGGAAAAATAAGCTTGAGTCAAATTTGTTTACTTTTATGTAAAATCCTCAAATTTTTGGTTTGACCTGAAGGTCCATTTTGCGAAAGCCAAACCTTAGATGGGCTTTTTTTTTTTTTTGCAAACACCAATGCCACCAGTTGATTCAAAAGGCCAAGAGCTAAGGGGTGACGTGCCTTGATTTTTTATTTAGTCCCTAGAAAATTTTTAATTGAATTTTATGTGTTTTAGGGACTAATTTGCAAATTTAAAGTTGCACTTTTTAGCCTTTCTTTGTGAAATCTAATAATTCTATGAACTTTCGGACTAAAATGTAATTTTTAAAAATAGAAGGGAATGTCACAACTCTGAAAATGAAAAAAATGGAAGATTACAAGGCTAAAATGAAATTTGTAGAATTTTTGGTAATTAATCTGAAAATGTGATTAACTAGGTAAACCACAATTCTGAATTAATTTTTTCTGATTTTATTCTGTCAAAATAAATATAAAAATAAAATAAAAATATTTACTATTTTTTCATATTTTTGTAGCATCAAATGCTTTTTTTTTTTGTGAATTTTCAAGTATTTTTCTACTTTCTGAAAATATTAAAATGCAAAAAATATGAAAATTTATTTTTCATTCAAAAATGGTTCTTTAGGCTTGGCCAAGGTCCCCAAATGTTTCAATTTTTTCATTTTAATTGATTTTCTATGAATTTTATAAAATAAAAATGCCAAAAATTATTGAAAATATGAAAATTTATTTTTTGGTCAAAAATGGTTTCCTAGGCCTAGTTAAGGTCTCCAAAATTGATTTTTTTAATTTTATAAATTTTTATGGATTTTTTAAATTTTTTTAAAAAATAACACTAACTAAAAATCAAGTGTGAACAATTTAGTTTTAAGCTCTTGACAATTTATTAATGTAGTCCTCGTGGTCAATTTTAGCTAGAAATTAGTAACGTAGATACCTATGGACTACGCGGTATGTTTGGCATTGGCAAGCCTTGACATGGTTAATTTTTGTAATTTTTTTAAATTTTTTTGAGTTTCTCCTTTTTTCTTACTTTCCTTCCTAGTTATGGGTGTCGCTGAGGGCCACGACTAGGGGTGATTGGTTCCAAGTGGTTCAGTTCCCACCCTAAAATTGAAAATCAGACTAGATAGGTCGGTCTCCCGTTCTAGGAAACCAAGAGCTGACCTTGTCCATCCAGGTTACGAGCCGGTTGTATTTTTTTTTTTTGTTTCTTTGCAAAAGAGCAGCCCTCCATACTAGTGCTACCAACAAGAGTTGCAAAATGCACAAATCATAGCTTACCAATTTTAATGATCAAAACAAAGAGCCACTTCACTGCCACTTGATACACAAAATACACCTTCCCTCATTTTGTCTGCTATCAACACTCAAAACTTGAAAGCTCAGGCTCATTTCTCAGATCCGTAACACCACAATTAGCCTCACCAAAACATGAGGAAAGATAAACTAAAAAACAAAGAAATTTACTGTGCTTCCATGTGCAAAGAACAAGGGCTTCCTTGCGTGATGATGGTGACGAGTGAGGGAGATGATAGTAAGGACTGAGCATTGAGCACAAGAGAGGGAGGTGAGAGCAAGACTGAGCGACGAGGGGCGACAAGCATGAGAGAGGGAAGATTGAGTAGCAAGTGTCGAGTGATGAGTGTGAGAGAGATGAATCGACGGCATGGCAAGTCAAGAGATGAGTAGCGAGTGGTGAGCAAGAGCCGAAAAACTGAGCATGGGAGTTGCGAGCAAGGGATTACCTTTTTCATACTCAAGTTGGTGTCTCATGAAGAATAGAAGACATGAGAGGAGGGAATTTTATTTAGGGTTTAGGGTAATGTTGGTTGGGTTTCCCTCATGTGGGGGGGCCTAGTAGCATTTTTTTGGTTTTTTAAAATAAAAAGTTGCATCTTGCATAAGAAGAAAAGTTGAGACAAGAATGAGTGGAGAGATAGTGAGAGAAAAGAAAGAGGGGGAGTGAGAAAAGAGAGCGTACATTGTCTTTGGTGAGTGAGAGTGAAAAATAGAGAGTTCACACAAAACTTACCAAGAGTCTGCGAGGGAGAAGAAGAAGAAGAGGGAAGAATTTTTGCAGTCCAAATTTGAGGGCTAAACATTGACGGAATTGGCTCAAATTTGGATATGTTGTTCGTGAGGCCGAGATCTACGTGTTGATGGTTCTCATTTGTTGAGATTTTCCTTCGAATTCTCCAACTGCGATTAGGGTTTTTTATCCCTCGTGTATTATTCCATCTTTATGGGAATGAAATATTTTTATAATGTTGATGTAGAGCCTTTAGTGTGTGACTAGAGAGAGACCCTTTTGTATACTTGCTATTCTTGGTGATTGGTGGAAGATTTTGGATCGTCCGTGATTTTTCCCATTTTGAGTTTTTCAAGTAAATCTTGGTGTGTTGTTTTTATCAATTCCGCATGAGGCTATTTGACTGGATATAATTGTTGGTTGTTACTGGATTAAGTCCGTGAAATTAGGGGGATATTTTTTGATCATGGATTGGCTTAATTAGAGGTAAAGTGCTGCCCGTTTTTCCCCATAGGGAGTTGGTTCCACCGGTCACATTTGGTTTGATTCCACTAAGGGAATTGGGTCCTGTTTTTGCCAGTTCCACTTTTTCGGAAATGAGAACTAGTCGATCCGATTTAGTTTTTGGCTTGGACTGGGATCGTGCTCACACCTAATCCCAAAAACCCTTGCCACGCCCTCTCCTTAACCTCGGTGAGGGAGTAGAGGCCCTTGCTTGTGGCTAGTGAGGTTCATTGGTTGTCGCTGGGGCCCCAACAATCCATCGGATGGGGAGGACAAGAAAGAAAAAAGAAAAGGAAAAAGAAAAGGAAAAAAAGAAATTCTTGAAATTTTAGAAAAACTTAAATATCAATGACGTCAGCATTGGCCGTGCCATGTAAAACATTCAACATTGATCGGACTGCAATGTTAACAATTTTTGGCCAAAATTGGCAGGGATGAGTATATTGGCAAATTGCCACAAAGTTTAGGATAAAATTGACAAAAATTGAAAAATTTAGAACTGAATTCATCATCATATAATATATTTAGGTTTTTTTTTGGATAATTATCTTGTCTATGTGATGTAAACTCATCAGTTTATCAAGAGGATTAATACATTTTTGTGACAAAGGAGTTTGCTTATTTGACTTCATTTTGTTGATAATACATAGGTAAATAAAATATGTCCTATAAAATAATACTACTTTGCATGAATGGGGAATTGTGTTCATTTTTTTTTTCTGGTAAGTTAATAAGTAAATTGATTAGAAAAGCTATGTTACAAAACAAAACCCTGACTGCACATTATAGTGTGTCACAAAGAGTGCAATGGCAGCCCGGGTGTGGAGAGAGAGGACATACAAACAAGAAAGAGGCCAAGAAAAACGGCCAAATATACATAAGCAACAAAATGGACAAACATATGACAAGAAGAATGAGTAGAAACGAGTAGTCCTGGATCAATCAAAGATTGAAGTATCGATACCCCAACTAGCTTGTATTCATCGGTTTCTAGGCGTGTACTCAACGTTTTTGATCAGCCCCTCATCTTTGACAACCTTGATGAGATGGGTCTTAATGGCCAGTAGGATGAAGCTCTTGCTACAGAAAAGGATGCGATTCTTTTCAGTCCAAATAATGTGACATAGAGCATCGAAGAAAATCTAGCAATGCACTGGTAGAAGTGCTGGCCGCGAATGTGTTGCAACGCCCATAGAAGATTGTCATGCCATGTATTGTTTTGCCAAGCTAGGTTACACTTGGCAGTCCAAAAGAGAGCAAGAACGCCCGTATGACGACAATTGAAATAGAGATGATAGAATGACATTCGTTCTTTGATTTGTAGAATAAGGCCTTATTTTAAATTAGCAATAATAGGGTCTACTGCTTCCCTGTGGTTATCCAAATAGAGGGAGATTCCTCCATTATTCTTATATTCTTCATCAATACACCTTAGATTGCCTTTTTTTTTTTATTCTTACCTGGACCCATAAATTTAGACCTTGCAGTGTTTATTACTTTTTTTTTAATCATCCGTTTATTACTTATTGAACAGCTATTTTAGAATATTATGGTTCCTTTTGAAATACTTTAAGTTCGTCAAGCTCCAATCACGCGTTACTATTTTCGCTGCATGTTTACGATAATCACTTTCCTTCAATTATAAATGCTGTAAGCTGATTTATAATCATCTGCTTTTCAATTCAATGAAAAATTTACAAGTTCATAGAACAAGGCTCTTATGTATATACATATACATATTATATATCCACTACTTATTTGACTATATAGTTTGCGCCTATTGAAAAGCAGATGAATAGTTTTCATAGCAAAATCTCATGCAAAGAACAAAATGAGAAAATTAATACGTATTTTAGGTTGCGTCTATTTCGCAAAAGTGAAAATGTTTTCCCCAAAATTGTCATTTATATCACTTGAAATAATTAGTAAATAAAAAATATTTTATTATTTTGAAAATAGTTTGTATCTAAACAATTTCGTGGACGATGAACATTTTTTTAGTTCATTCATTTTTTTGAGTAATTATTTTTTTTAAAAAATATTTTTTAAATTATTCATTTTTTACTAAATAAATGTACTTTTGTTTGAGCTGTTCATAGACATTGGAAGTAACCCATAGATTTGGGAGAACTCCTAAAACCATCTCATGTTTTTGCAGTACCACCACTTCGCATCATGTACTTTGCATAATGTACTTCTGAATATGCAACTTTGCATTTCTATGCAGAAATCCTAGAATGAAACAACCTAGATGTCCTTTATAAAAACCCTCAAGATTCCCATATCTCCCGCAAACCCTACCCCTGGTCATTCCCCGCACGTCCTCAATCTCTCCACCAACCACCACCAGCTGCTCCTCCTGGTCGCCACCTACCTGCCTTGACCACATTCTAGGTGCTGAGGCTGCCTTTCTCTCTCTCTCTCTCTCTGTACGCGCGCTCTGTCCACGGCTTCCTCGACCTCAACGTAGGGTCGTAAGCCCTAACGACCTAGGATTGAGGCTGCAAATGCCGTGGCAACTTAGATCTAAGATTGCCATGGTGGTCGTGCCTAGTGACGCGAGGGAGGGAGGGAGGGAGGGAGGGAGAAGGTGACAAGGGCGGTAGAAAGGAGGGCAATGACGAGCCGAACTAGATTTGCCACACTGGGGTTCAGGGTCCTCTGTGGTTGGGCACTAAGGGACTTGGTGAGGGTACTTTGGAAACAAAGCGGAGAGTTGGTAGTTGTTTCTTATCGGCATATACAATCTAGTGTCTAATTACAAAGTGAGAATGCAAACCACGATTCAAAAAAATAAGAGTTTACGCACAGTGATAAATATGTGAAACGTAAGGATGATCATTGAAGCTTCTCCTAAAGAATTTGGCTAATTAAGTAGTGGTATCCATGTGTTCGTAGTTTATTGGATATATTGAATTTGCATATCGTAATATGACTGAACAAACAAAGGGTGAATGCATCAGCAATTCGGTCAAGAGATTGCAGTAAGAAACCTTTCCCTAATAAGCCATCATCCAATTGTAATATCCCTCCCAAACATTTAGAACCAAACACACCCAACAACAGAATCGTATGAGGCAACAAAAATTAAGGAGTTTGTCCTAGCTCCAACCTAAACATTGGACATGCTTGAAAA
>JAGVVM010006939.1:0-53753 GCA_019149425.1 Psidium friedrichsthalianum
GGCGTGTAGCCGCTCAAGACTTGAGCACGGCACCGGGTCGCGAGCATTACCTCTGTGGACTCGGGCCCGAACTCTGGGACATGGGCATGGGCACCGGGATTTTTTTTTGTTGCCCAGATATGGTGTGCTGTCCTTTAGGTACTTGCTCAAGGCCGGCCTCCCTTCCTCGCTCGAGCATTTGTCCATCGGAGGATGAGAAGCTCTCGAAGAGGGAAGCTCGAAGCACGCCAGCGACTATTGGCACCTCGTTAAAGAAATCCCGACCATCTACGTAAACAATGATCTGCTCTCATGAAGAATTCTGTCCACGTATTTATTTTCCATTTTCGGTATGATGTCGAATACCGGCATTGGTAGGAATATGTATCAACTTTTCCCATTTAAGTGTTTCCGTTTGATTCTGTTAAATGGATCAACAATTTAACAGCTTCGCAAAATTTCGCAAACCAAACAAATTTTGCTGAATGTGGAATGACATTTGGGTGTGTTCTACTAGAATTCGGGCTTTTCTGTTTTTTTCTAGAGATAGTGTGTGAACATCACGACAATGCCAAAATAATTTAGCCCCAAATAATAAAAGACAAAAATACCTTCGACCACACCGTTCTTTGAAACAAGAAGACATTTGAGGCCCCTTTTTTTTTTTAATAATGGCCACTTAAGACCCTCATTTGAGAAAATGAGAACACTTTGGGCCCGCCCTTGAAATTTTTCCTAACTTCTACTCAATGAGACAGGCTACTTCCACCAAAAACAGATGCAGAGAGATGGCCTCAGAGTCTCGATGTCGCTGCAGACTTTCTTGACGAATATTCGAGGGAGCCACTGCTTAAGATCTTTCTCAGTCTTTGTGAAGACTCCTTCAAAGGTAACGCTAGTTCTGAATTTCTGACTTTAGGGAAGGTTTGTACATATTCCTAGAATGCAAAATATGGGCGGGTGATTAGCAGCTCAAATGTCTGTTCAATAGATCGGGACAAGCAAACTCTCCAAAGAACATACGAGGCTTTGTCAGCATCAGACACACGAACTATAAACTGCTTCTCCTTTCAACCACCATTGCATATTAATTGTAATGGTGAAGAGGACACTCCTAGTAAAAGACTGCCACTTGAGGAGTATCATAACAGAAGCTTTGCCTTTAGTCCTCTGCAGAATCCAATCAAACTCCACAACGCCAATCTCCGACACGGTTGCCAATGTTACGACGGACACAACGATCATCGAGTGAAGCCCAACTTTCTAACTCTGCCAGAGGTGCTGTACCAATTCAAATAATAGCTAAGCCAGGCACATCTTGATCAAACCAAGTTACCCTATGCAAGAGCAACAACCGATCTGGGTATTCCAGAGCTGGAAAGACTATTTCATCAGGAGAATTTGAGAGCGAGGCATGAGACAGTCTCACGCAGTGCAGCCTAATTGCAACCTAAAAAACTGAAAAAACAAAAAACAGACGTAGCAAGAGACCAATTCCTATCACTACCCCTTACAAAAACAACTGGCATGGTATGTCATGATTAAAAATCACACTTCTTGGATAAGATTCCATCGAAACAACGAGGATGTCTGATACGAGGCATCAAGGTGGGCCTAGCCTTTAGATAGCATTTATATTCATGCAAGAAACGTTGCACACGCAAATAGCTTTGTCTCTTGATTGGCTATCTGAACCCAATATGCACCAAAGATAGAAACATGCAATAAACTATATCTACTAATCCTCCATCTCTTTCACTCCTCTTCAATTTTGAGATCATATCATGTTAGGTTGTCCTATCTGCTGATTTGAGAATTCTAAACTCGATGGCTTAAGGAGATGTGGTTATTGTAGTGATGTGGGACAGAATTGAAGCACTCGCATGTCGTAACCTCGAGAAATAAGACGCCTCGCTTACTTACAAAAAAAATAACAACAAAAAAAAAAATTCTCTAATGCAACCGTTGGAACCTACATTTACATGAATCACTAGGAAATTAGGGATCAAAATTGGTCAAATGGACTACATTGGCAAATTGTTAAAAGGTTTGGAACTAAATTGGTCAAATTAAAAGGCTTAGAATTGAATTGGTACTAAGCAACGATGAGGTCGAGCCTCAATAGGGGTGGGTGAGGCTCGCCCTCACTAGTGGCAGGGACGAGCTTCGCCAAAGATTGGCGAGGTCTACCTTGTTGGCCCTCGCCTCTGGCCAGTCATCAAACCTCGGCGGCCACTTGGAGGAAGAAGAAAGGAAAGGAAAAAGAAAAAAGAAAGAAAAGACTAAATAAATAAGTAAACAAAATCTAAAAAAATATTAAAAATGCTATTAACAATTGTCCATGTTAAAGCATGTCCACAATTTTTTGGCCAAAATTAGCTGGTGGACCGAATTTGCACAAATGCAAAGGATTAGACTTGATTGGCAAAAAGAAAAATTATAATTGAATTGACATAATTACAATAAGCTTGAGACATGTTTGGTGATTTTTCCTGTGAAAGACCATTGAAAAAAATTCTCATCGTAGCGCCTACCGATGGTGCATAAAAACTATTCGTGAAGAATCCTAGTGAATCAACGGACGGCAATTGGTACACTTTGACCTTCTAGAGCCACGCATATGTTGTTGGAAAAATATTAGATAATAGAAAAAAATAAAAATTGTTGGAAATCTATTGGAAGAAATGAGAAAATAAGATCAAAATATCTGAAGCGTGCAAGCACTATCCTTAAAGATAATTCCATTCTTCGGAGTATGAAACTTGGTGTGTAAAACTTCTAGCTACTATCCTCCTAAGATACAACAGATCTTCTTATATAATCCACACTGAATATTAGAAGAAACAACATCATGTGTATAGCCTAGTAAGAAAAGGAAAAACTTTTTAGAAGAAAAGGATATTCTCTATATAAATCGGTGTATATATCGAGATTGTCTTTTGAAGTTTTGTTTTTATATTCAAAGAAAAAAGTTCCATCAAGAAACAGTTATAAAGCCGTTGAAATATAATGGAGGATTTATGAAGAAATAAATCAAGTGTTACAAAGTCATTATTTTGACTATTACAAAGCCTTTATGTAGATGTTATACAACCGTTCTAAAATTGTTATAGAACCATCATATGTTTATGACGAAGAAAAGACATTACAACCATTCTAAAACTGTTATAGGACTGTTATATGTTTATGACGAACAAAAAAGTTACGAATTGGTGATGATAAAAAATCGTTGCAATAATAATAATAGCTTTTAATATTTCAAGCCTTATTGAAATATCCAACATATATGAACTTTAGAATACCAGATGAAGATATATACTTAGCAATCGGCGTTCATGTTATTTCTCAATTAGATATTCACCTTAACATAGAGCAAGGAGAACTTCGGTTTTGTTTGTTTGACCAGCAAGGCAAGTTTTCTTACAACATCACGATTCAACAGCCACATTGACTCAAATCGATTGTGATTGTTGCTAGATAGGATTTGATTAGAAAATTTATGCAAGTCCAACGATTTGCATATGAATTAAAAAATCTTATGGACTTAACTGGAAAAAGGTTATAACATTAATGACAAAAAATGAGATTTTATCTTACGAAAAATGACTCAAGTGACCCGAACTAATCATATCGTAAATATAGAGTACCCCCTTCGATAGGAGTTGAGTGATTTACTTTTGTAGCTTATGGGCAAATTTTTTTTTTTTGGGGGTGGTTGGGGGTGGTTGGGGGGTTGGGGTTTTTGGCAGTTGGCCCTTTGTTTTGTGGATGATAACCACCATGACAATAACTAGCCAACATTCATATTGACATGGACAACTTGCTCTTGGGGTATCAAAGTTCAAAGAAGAAGGTGCATGGGAAGCTTTTTTCACAAGAAGAAAGAAAAATCTTTCATCATCATCATCGCGATCACTTTTGGGGAATAATTTGGTTTACAAGTCATCGCAATTGGTAGTAGACAGAGCCCTTGAACGACCATCATATGAAGAAACTATTTGTTGCAATGGCAACTTTTGGGGAAGAAAGAACAGGAATGATGGTCACCATTCACTAGAATTCCTCTAAAGGTCGACAAAAAGATGGCGACTTTGTCTTCCTCCGACCTTTTTCGCTCTTTTCTTGTCCGGCATGAGCTCTCCCCTTATTAATTTTACCCCATCATTCACGTCCCCCTCTCCCCTCTCTCTCTCTCTCTCTCTCTCTCTGAATTGTGGGAATATTGTAGCTAGGTTGACTTGGTGAATCTTGGAATGATGGGTTTTCTTGATTCTTGATTTCCCTCCCAAAGAGAAGAGATGAAGAAAGAAACCCTAAAGGAAAAAAGTGGGAGAAAATGAGGGGAGAGACAAAGGGAAGATCAGTTTCGGTTTGTGAATTGTGGAACCTCAATTGATTATTTTTTTAGGGCATTCAAAGGATATAACGGAGGAACGGTGGAATTATGCCCTAGTCAATGCACTTTTTGACCAAGTGCGTGACTTTAATGGACCCGTCTTCAATATCTCAGTCTACCGCAGACTCAGATCAGCTTCCAATTAATGTCCGTCGCTGAGTAGCACTTTCTTTTTATCTCTCTTTGGGGCGGAAAAATTACCAATAAAACCTTAAATTTATTATAATTATGTCAAATCAATCTTAAATTTTTTTTTGAAAAGTCGAGTTCTAAATCTTTTGTAATGTACCAATTCAGTTTATTTGGCCGACTGGTGCTAATGTAACGCCGCCGGCACTAAAGTGACAAATTTTTAATAATATTTTTAATGATTTTTTTTATCTTTTAATAATTTTTTTCTACCTTTTTTTCTTTTCTTTTTTTTTTTTGGCTGGGCTAGCAGGAGGCTGCTGGCCACCGGCCATCGCAATTGCAGGAAGAAGAAAGAAAGAAAAAAGAAAATAAAACAAGAAAGAATTAAATACGTAAAAAAAAATATTTGAAAAATACAATATTTTTTTGCTTGAAATAAAGCCATGTATTTGAATCCTTTTCCAAATGAGATCCAAACACTAGAAGGCGTTTTTGTTCATATATCACCAGACAAAGGAAAACAAACACATCCTCAAATAGATTTCTATGTGGTTTCTAAAGTTCAATCTTCCATCAAATTAACTACGTGGCACTCGGAATGCCCGCGTGGTAGTTCAAGAGCAATTAGAGTTTTCTCGGTGATATTTCTTATTAATGCTTAATAATAGCAATGCACCGGTGATGAAATTATTTTTCAGTCAAACGGCAAGGATATTCATTCTCTTCGCCAAAAACTGAGCTCGTGGTCGTAGTTGCACGATCCTGTGTGTCTTGGATAACAAGCCATTATGTAAGGAGTATGGAGACTGTCTCGATCGTGATAACTAGTCCTCGGAAGCTTAATTGTGTTTCAATGATAATATTTTTATCATCATTTACTATTGCTATTGTTATTATTATCATTATCCTTATTATTGTTATTGTAATTTTTCACCGATGCAAATTCAAGCCGCAGAATTCCCGTGGAGTGAAAATCTATTACGTTGCTTCATATTGACTTATTATCAAAAAAGGAAAAGGAATGCTTTATATTGCATGAAATCTAGTGATGCAATTGCAATTTTTGGTATTAAATCTCCACTGAATCTTATGGCCAGGAATGAAATCTTGAGCAAATCGACGACTATCTCCATGGAAATCGGTAGAGAGGAGTTTAACTTCAAGTACAATATATGCTGTAACCACACAAAAAAAAAATTGTATAAAATATGCTGCCAAAATAGGAAAAAATGTCTCGTTGGTTTGAACGAATAAGTGCGCCTCACATATGTTAAGACATTTGATTAATCGGTGTGATTTGTTTATGATAATACGCAGCCAAATTACCATTGTTTCTCTTAATTATAAAGAGGGCCAAAATCAAACTCTGCTTAGAAATTGAAGGCTATCACCTCCTTGAGTCATAATGTACAACTTTTTATTTGCTTTAACGGTCGGATAGTGTCCAAGGCAGCTTTTCCATGCCCCAATTAGTCCACCTCTCCGGGCGATCTCCGACATACTTGCAACTGCCCCCTATTGGCATGGTGCCTAATAATGGAGAGCATTCAGCAATGCTTGAACTTAAGACTACACAAAGATGAGCAAATTTTCTTGCTACCAAAGCCAAAAATTGGCTTGCCCTTTTGAAGACTGTTGAAATACCCCTAAACTCCATGTATGGCATGATAAGCAATAACGGGCACAAAAATCGAACTCAGAGCACGACTAAGAAAATAACTATACCCAACTCCGCTCCATGATATTAAGAATTTTATGTGACTTTCATGTAGTGTATGGTATAATTGTCCCAAGCATAAAAGATAGAGGGAGGGGCTATAGTGAGGGGAATCAATGGTTCAATTCAATTTGAGTTTCCATTATATCCTAGTCAAACCATATGGGATGTGTGCATTGCTTTGATCGAATCATGACTCGAACCGAATATCAACGTCTTGTACTTTTTTGGTAATTTTTTTTTCTGTGTCCTCTTCTTCTCCTCCAGTTGGCAAGATAGTGGATGGTAAAACAAACCCCATTTATCTTCTGGTCTGAGACGTACTCTGCCTTGGCATTATGGACGAAGTATTGTCTCTGAGTTAAAAGATCTTTGTTGCTAGTGGAAAATAAAGATTCTCTTCGAGGTAGGTGCGTTGTTTGGCACTATTGTCATTTGTCTCTTTCTTTTTCACCCATGTTCAGGAACTAGCTGCACTCTTGTGAGTGCAATGTCTGGGAAATTTGTGAACTTTAGTTTTCACGAGAAGTAGGAGGGGTAAAGTTATGAATGATCCGTGGTATTTTATCTTCCCTGTCGTCTCTGTCTCTCGTGCGATGATGTCTTAAAATCCAACTTAATTGCACTATGTCGTTTGAGTTCAGATAGAAACCCTGGTAAGGGCCGTTACTTGATGGCGACAAAGAGGGAGACTGAGATGGCAATCGACGTGCAGATGAGAAGGATGGAGCGTCAAGAGTCGAAGCGAAGGTGTTTATGGTGGCGAGGAAGAGGGTGCTACTATTAGAATCGGGAAAATGACCAAAAAAGTCTTAAATTTGTTGCAATTATGTCAATTTAGTTCTAAATATTTTTTTTTTGTCAATTCATTCCTAAACCTTTTGTATTTATGCCAATTCATATTCATCCGACCAATTTTGGCTGGTTGACATTGACATGGATGCCACAACTAACATAAATAATTTTTAATAATACTTTATATTTTATCGCAATATTTTTTATTTTTATTTTTTTTCATCTTCTTTCGTCGACCGGTAAGAGGAGAGAGTTGGTGAGGGTGAGGGCAAGGAACAAGGTCGAGCTTGCTGATCCTCTCCTCTAGCCGATCCCGGATTAGCGACAGGCTAGAGGAAGAAGAAGATGATGATGATGATGATGATGAAAAAAAAATTAACAAAACATTAAAATATTCTTGAAAGTTGTCACGTCAAGAAGCGCCACATCAGCATTGGCCTACACCCACATCAGAACTGAACGGCTAAAATTGACTGGAAGGACTGGATTGAAACAAATGCAAAAAAATTTATAACTAAATTGGCACAACTATTATAAATTTAGGACTTTTTTTGTAATTTTCACTAGAATCGAAGTTGGGAAATCAAGGATTGAGAACGTTGTGATATGAGAGAAGGAGTGTGTTTACTGTTACTATGTTTGAATTCGATTCCGATTTGTGATTCGAACCGAAACAAAACAGTTAAATATTCAAGTTTATTTTACTTGTTATCTACATAGAAAGAAGAACCAACCCAAAAATACACAAAGTTTCCAGTTTGATTCAGTTTGGGTGAGGTATTTTTGATACCCCTCGCTACAACTCTTGCCAACCCTGCCTCCCAATCCGTCATTAGTAGCAGATCACATAAACGTTTCGAAAAATGCAATTGGCATGAAATGAATTCGAATAATCTTACTATCATTATATATGATTAAAATCTGAGCTGGGAGAATGATTACTCCACGCTCATCATGCGGTGCTTTACTTTATCTTCAAGTAACATCTAGCATCTAACACTTTTTCATTCTCCATGTCCAAATTCCACGTCAATCTTCTTCAACAATATTGCTGAACAGTAGGCTCAATTAAAATCTTCTTCAACAATATTGCTGAATTTGATTAGCGGTCTTTTTACCAATTTTTTTTTCAGAATTAAAATCGCCCAAATATCGAAAAAAAAATTGAATAACGATGATTGACCACTCTTAGAATAGAACGGGAATTCAAGAATAATCATGTGGTAAAATCATTTAAAACCCTAAATTGATATACTCATGTCACACTTACTCCATACTAATTTTTATTTCACAAAAATTTTCAAACCGATACACTCGTGCCATATTAATCCTAAATTAATTTTTTTATCAATAAAAAAATCAAATTAGTACATCCGTGCCACATTTACCCCCAATTGATACACATGTGGGTTAAATTTAAGATTTTTCCAAGATAAATGTGGTATGAGTCTACCAATTTGGGTTTTTTTAATAAAGATCATGTTGGTAAATGTAGTATAGATGCACTAGTTAGGGATTAACGTTGTACAAGTATATCAATTTAGAAGTTTTTATGATACGAAAATTAATTTGAGATTTTTTTTTTTTGTGTTAACCCAATAAATATAAGTGAAAGAGGTGACAAATGATGCATTTTAAGAAAATCTTCTGCAAGTGCAAGTTGCATTAGCCGTTCTAGAAAAAGGCCACTTTCGAAAAGCAAAGTGCTTTGGTAAAGCAGATTACTAGTCTGGCACCTATTGACCTAGAGGATGCCACATCTAGCATCTAACACTTTTTCACCATATTCCACGTCTATCTTCTTCCACAATATTACTGAACAGTAGGCTCATTTGAGTGGATCCACTGTAACGAAAGCGTCCTTAGCATCGGATGTCATCTCTATCTAAAGAAGAAACAGGGTAAGGAAGGAATTGATAAAGCTTCAACCTTGAACGAGTTGAGGCTAACAGAGAGTTTTCTAGAGGGTTTATTATACACTTGAGGCATATTACTTTCTGCTTTTTTCCCGCAATAGCGAGGGCAACAACGCCTTTAAGAAAGTCATGCTGGAAAATCTATTCCCTTTTTCCCATGTACTATCTTTTCTAATATCACGTAATTAACAAAGAACGGCATCTTAGAAAAAGTTAATTTCCACTATGGACACCTTGACACTCACGCAAGTATTGATTCTTTCATAAAACAAGAAAACACGGAGACTTGTTATAGGTTTCATATCCTGAAACTAATCCGATTCTCCAGTTCTACCCTAAAATCATGCTTACTCGTAACCTTGGACAAGAGGTGAGGGCTAAAGAGGTAAATTGCCTCGTTGAAGATTTCCTATAAATTAAGCACATGGGGTTCATCCTTTAGGAGTAGGACAAGAGAAAAAGCAAAAGCTTGTTTGAGTGCAAGGGCTTGTGCTTGAAGAGGAGAAACGCATCGGTAAGAACCCCACGTCACTCACGAGAAATCTTAGAGATGCTCGTTCATTTTCCTGAGATAATTTGTTTCTGATAACTCCAGGTTGAGGCGTAATGGTAGTCCTTTGACTGTACTGCTTTTCGGGACTCGGACACAACTTGATTCTGCTCAAAGGTAAGTCTTTCTTTGCGTTTCTCCTCTAGAAAAGCCCGATCTTCATCCTTTGAAGCATGCAAATATTGCATGTGATATTCACAGACGAATTTTTCAATATTATCATCACATATATTTCTTCTTTTTCATTAAAAACACTTGTAAATGATTTTCTTAACACCCTTTAAAAAACTTGTTTAAAATGATCTAGACAAAATGAAGAACGGATTTTCATCAACAAGTGTCCATGAAGTAGAGAAAAAGCCAGCTAGCAAGTGACCTTCTCTCACGCGCAAACTCCATTGAAGTCGTATGAAGAATGCTTGTAGAAATGGGGGAACAAGATGAAAACAAAATGCTTATATTCTCCACAATACAAACCCTCTGGATTTTGGATATAGTGCACGTTTGCCCATAAATATTCAATTATTACACATCACCCTCCCTATACTTTCATTTTTTTTTTTCATAGCCAATAACCCTCTGGTATATTTTCTGCTAGTATATGCAATACGTCACTTCCGAGGGGTAAATGTGCATTTTCATGTCTTTTTTTTAATAGAAATCTTTCTTTTAGCTTTGGTTTCTGTGAAAATTGAAAGGAAAAAAGAGAGAGCAAATGAAGTAGAATAGATTAACTTACATATTAGTATAAAAAATAAATATGAATAATATTATTAAAAGATTAAAAATTGAGAAAAATCGATAAGATAGAAATAGAACTAATAATGTGTTTAAGAAAATGAGATACAATCAAGTAAAAAGAAAAAGTCCTACATAAGGTCAAATAAAAAAATTTGGAAACTCATTTTGTATTTTTAATTGGTTTATAAATGTAAAAAACCGATGAATAAAAAATATTAAAAAATTCACCTTTGATTTCAATTAATCATTTTCTTTTATAAGTTAAGGACGTCATAGTCTCAGTTAGTTTTCGTTAAATTTTATCATTAAATTTCTGAATTAGATGATATGTGGCAATTGACAGATGTATTAGTTTAGGGTTTTTACTCTCCTTTTGTCATATATATTAGTTTGAGGTAAATTTGTCACATGTATACCAATTTGGAGTTTTTTGTGATATTAAACCTTTTGTTATTGAGGCCTTTTTCCTTCTTATTTAATTTTTTACGTTTTCCTTTAAAAAAAATATCTTATTTAGTTCTATTAAAGTGGCTATATTCACCCAGTTTTTTTATAAAAAAAATTACTGTCTAATATTATTATTGTTATCCATTACTCGTATTTTTTTTTAATTTAGTTTTCTTCCATTTTCTACATTTTTAGTTATTACAGCAAGTAAGGGTAAAAGAGACTTCCTTCAAATTATGAGATGAAAACTATATTTTTACCTCTAAAAATTATGTGCATTGCACACACTAAGGATATTATAACGGAAAGTTAACGGTTGTAAGCCCATGTGGGAATCGTGTAACAGTTGAAAGTTCGGAAATAACATATGTACAGCCCTCAAAGTTCAAGTTGGTGCTATGTGATTTCTCTCGTTACAAACAGGTGTATGAATCGAAACCCACCAACCAAATGAATCCTCTAACATAATGCTAGGGGTGACATTATCCAATTCGGGCCATCCAATTCAAAATGGACGGCTCAGATTGATCCACATCAGCTTTTTAAAAGGGGAAAAAGTTTTCGGCGGGAATTTCAAAATTTTCGATTGATCAATCTGGGCCGTCCATTTTTGAATTGGAAGGCCCAGATCTCTTATGTCGCCCCTAACAGAGTTTTATTATGTTAGGGCATCGAAACCCACCAATGGAGAAATGGAGAATCATTTGTGAGCAAATTTATCTTACTCCAGTGAACTAAGGCAAGGGGGATCCTAGAAATTTTTGTTTTGCTTTTCTTATATGGGGAACTTATCACAATTCGGCCTAACTTGGTCGAATTGCATTTTCAACTTAGCTAGGTTGAGAGACTATCTTTTTTCATAATTTTTATTTTTATTTTCAAGAAACGAATTTTAGATGGCCATATGGGATCCTCATTTTACAACTTTTTGCCAAATTTTTTCAGCAGATTTTTCAACGATAGACGAGTTAACATTGTTTTTTCAACTGTAGATAATTAATGTGGTATGTTTCTCTTTTGAGAATAACAATTTCCCATCCTTTCAAAAAATTGGTTGTTTATATTGTTTAGAAAAACTAGGCAACAAAAAAAATTCACGATCACTAGTAACTTAGGCCCCATCGTTTTTGTTAATGATGAAAAAAATTACGTTGACTAATATTTTAAGTGACGTAATCAATCATTTTTAGAAAAGAAATCCAAATAATTACTCTTTGGTGAAACGACACACCTGAGCCAAGTGAGACTGACTTCCAAACATTAGACCGAGCCACTGCATGTCAATTCACTCACTTCAAAATATTAATCATGATTTGACACCTGAAGAGAGCGTAGAGAAGTAGAAGATAATACAAGTAAGAACTTAAATGGATAGAACCCTCACCACCCGTAGGAATCCACCTTAGGTATGAGAGCAAAATAAGAACAACTCCTTTTTTCTCTATCCAATAGGCAGTAATTTATGAATCAATCAAGTTTTGAACTTTTATTCAACTTAGCATATTTATGTAGACGAGCATGGTACAATTCTCCAAACATGAGTGACTCTTCATAAGAAAGAGACTAAACATTTAAAGACATAAGAACTAAACACATGGAGACTAGAACCCTCACTTTTTGATAACGACAACATATTTAAGACTCTTAAAAACTTGGACTCAAATTCGTTCATGTCTTTGGACATTTCAATGGACATCTTGAAAGATCAAGAATTATTAAAGTAATTCATCCAAACAGTCCCCGATTTTTAGGTTGTTGATTAATAGTCTCGAAATCGGCAACAAGCTTGTAAATCGGCAACCACGAAATCGGTAACGCTTTCGCACATGACATCGGAAACTCTTTCTTGCATGAATTTATTGACTCTCGGGATTGCTCCGGCATCATGATCATCGGTTTCTTCTAGGGGCTAATCTATTTTGCCTAATGAAAGCATTTTGACTTCCCATACGGTAATTTAATAATCAAACCATTTTCGCTCATGCAAAAAGTTCTGACCAAATTACTCGTACACATGATTTTCAAATGGGACAAGAACTAAGTAATTCTCTTGAAATATTAAAGTGCTCGGCGGGCTTAGACCACCAAAAAGATTTTCATGTTAACTTATTGCTTTTCAAAGTCATGGACCGCATAAAAAACTTTTTCCACAAAATACACAATTAACTTCACGTACGCTTTCACGCTCTCGCTCACTGCCCCTGATCGTCTCAGAGCCCGTGGCTCGTGGTTTAAGCTTGTTTTTCTGTCGCTATTCTCGTTGTTTTACCACTTTACTTTACTTTTCTTTTCATACATCGAGCGATTAACTCTGTTCTTCGTTCAGTTTCCTTGGCAACCATTTGTTTAAGCAAACACAAAGAGGAGACAACAGCAAGAGGAACAAAAGGGGTGGGGAAAAGGAATTTCTAGGGTTTAAAAGAAGAAATTATGGCTGAGGCATGTGCTGCCTCCCTTGCAAAGAATGTTGCATCGAAACTCGGTGAGTACCTGTTGCTTCGATTGGACGTCAATTTAGGTACGTGCTGTGCTACAAGAGCTACGTTGAAGATCTCAAAAATGGAGTCCAGGAGTTGGAGACTGTGAGGGAAGAGTGCAACGCTTGGTTGATGAAGCCGTGTATGACGGAAAACCTATACACACTGATATTAAGGATTGGCTGGAGAGTGCGGAGAATAAGGCTAAGGAAGCAGAAAATCTGTTGAAACAGGGCGAAACTGCAAAAATTGTTTGCTTCCGCGGTTGGCTTCCCAACCCCGTGGTGCGCCATCCAATCGGCAGGCAGGCGAAGGAAATGACTATAGCCATTCAGAGACTCCATGAGAAAAGCCGAAATAGTAACTTCCAGAAGGTCTTCTATGAGAATACTCCGATAGGAATTGTCACTGATGCCACTTCCTCTGCACTAGCTGTTGACAACAAAGAACATGTCCTGGAGTCAAGGGCTTCAACCATAGAGGATTTAATGAAGCTATAGCAGATGACAAGGTCTGTGTAGTTGGGGTGCATGGACCAGGTGGGGTTGGCAAGTCCAAGCTTTTGGAGACGTTGAAAGGCGAGTTCGTGAAGAGAAGTTGTTTGATGTGGTTGCCAAAGCGAATGTCTCACGCAACGCTGATCTAAAACAATCCAGGAGAAATCGCTTACGCGTTGGGACTGAAAATAATGAACGAGGAAACTGCTCGTGGGAGAGCTGATCTTTTGTGCAGGAGGTTAGAGACTGGTCCTAAGAAGAACATCCTCATAATTTTAGATAACTTGTGGAAGAAGCTAGAGTTAAAGGAAGTTGGAATCCCTTGCGGAGATGACAATAAAGCAAGAGGCTGCAAGCTATTGCTAACGTCCAGATACCGAGATGTTTTGCTGACCGACATGGGGTGTGACCGAGAATTCCGACTTCATAAGCTAAAGGATGGAGAAGCACGAAGACTTTTCGAAAGACAGTGGGAGAAAGGGTTAACGATCCTGACTTGAAACCCTTGGTAGATGGAGTGGTCAAGAATTGTGGAGGCTTGCCACTTTTGATCATTTCCTTGGCAAAGAGGTTGAAGCACGGAGATTTGGCTGCATGGAGGAATGCTTTGACCAGTATAGAACGATTAGAAGTAAATCCTTGGTGGAACTGAATTACAATGACTTAAAAGATGACAAGATAAAATCATTGTTCTTGGTTTGTGCTCTAAACTCTGGAAGAATCTCCACGAGGTACACCTTTCTCTACTGCATGGGTTTGGGTTTGTTTAAGAAATTTAGCCAGACCGTCGAAAACGCTAGAGATAGATTCATCATGGATCTACATAGCCTGCAGGACTCTTCTTTGGTACTGGATGGTAAGAGCACAAACGGTTTAGAATGCATGACATATTCTTGATGAGGCCATCTCTATTGCTTCCACGGAATGGAACGCCTTGGTTGGGATGAAGGATTTGGGTTTAAAGAATGGTCAGAGGATGAGCTCAGAAAATGCAACGCGATATCCTTCCCTCATGTTGGCATTGATTATCTTCCAAGAAATTGGACTGCCCAACTTGAAGATTCTTCTGGTACTACAAAGCAACTACCTGTCTCTCGAAATTCCCGAGTCATTTTTTGAATCTATGGAGAAGCTCCAAGTCCTGGACATTACTGGATGTTCTTTGACCTCTCTACCTCCATCGGTTGAGGTCCTTGAAAACCTCAAGTCACTATGTCTTGATTGCTGCTATCTGGAGGATCTGACTATTATTGGAAAGCTTAAGGGTTGCAGTTCCTAAGTTTCTACGGATCTGCACTCGCTCGGCTGCCCAAAGAAATAGGTGAACTAAAAGATTGAGATCTTTGGACTTGAGGAGGTGCACCAAGCTCAAAGTTATTGAACCCGGCGTGCTTGCAAGGCTGGTTAATTTAGAAGAATTGTATATTGAAGACAGTTTTGACCAATGGGAGGCCGAGGATGAAGCACCGCGAAGCAACGCCAGCCTAGCTGAGTTGAAGAACATGAAAAAGTTGAGCACTTTGTACATTGCAATTCCTCATTCTGCCAATGTCTCAAGAGACCTGCAATTTTTGAAGCTGAACAAGTATAAATCCAAATTGGGGATGTTTGGAGTGGTCAAGTGAATACAAAGAATCCAGAACTTTAAAGCTCAAGCTGGATTTACGTAGTCTTCTTCTTGAAGAGTGGATGCAGAGATGTTTGCAGATAACGCAAGATCTCCACTTGGATGGAATGCAGGATGGCAATGATAGCATTCACGATTTGTGCGTCGAAGGTTTTCAGGAATTAAGCTTCTTCACGTGGCAAAAGGCCCCTCACTCAATACGTTGTTCACTCCAGAGAGAATGTCCCCTGCACTGCATTTTCTAAATGGAATCGTTGTCTCTCGAGAATCTGAGCAACTTCGAGAACATTTGTTGCGGATGTCTTGCCCTAGAATCCTTCGGCAAATTAAAACTGTGAAAGCGCATAACTGCGGTGAGATCAAACATTTGTTTCCTCTATCCATGATGAGAATATTCTTGCAGCTAGAAGAGATTGAGATAAGCAAATGCCACTTGATGCAACAAATTGTCGCAAATGCCGAGGCAAATGAAGATGGAGATGAAATACATGATGATCCCAAAGTGAAGTCATGCAATTACGTAGGCTAACATTGCAAAGCTTGCCAGAGATGACGAGCGTATGGAAAATCGGGGGGGGGGTGGGATCATTCGTTCGTATTCTTCGACGGACAACTGGTAAGGTTTCATATTTCATAAAAAAAAAAAAAAAAAAAAAGTTCATATTTCCTCCATTATTAATTTAATTCGCAAGATTATTTATATAATCCTTGCGAATTACATTAATAAGGAGAAAATATGACCTTTTTTTTTTAGAAATTATGAAACTTACCAGTTGTCCGTCGAAGAATACGACCGAATGATCCACGATTTTCCTATACGCTCGTCATCTCTGGCAAGCTTTGCAATGTTAGCTACGTAAATTGCATGACTTCACTTTGGATCATCATGTATTTCATCTCCATCTTCATTTGCCTCGGCATTTGCGACAATTTGTTGCATCAATGGCATTTGCTTATCTCAATCTCTTCTAGCTGCAAGAATATTCTCATCATGGATAGAGGAAACAATGTTTGATCTCACCGCAGTTTATGCGCTTTCACAGTTTTTAATTTGCCGAAGGATTCTAGGGCAAGACATCCGCAACAAATGTTCTCGAAGTTGCTCAGATTCTCGAGAGACAACGATTCCAATTTAGAAAATGCAGTGCAGGGGACATTCTCTCGGAGTGAACAACGTATTGAAGTGAGGCTCTTTTGCACGTGAAGAAGCTTAATTCCTGAAAACCTTCGACGCACAAATCGTGAATGCTATCATTGCCATCCTGCATTCCATCCAAGTGGAGATCTTGCGTTATCTGCAAACATCTCTGCATCCACTCTTCAAGAAGAAGACTACGTAAATCCAGCTTGAGCTTTAAAGTTCTGGATTCTTTGTATTCACTTGACCACTCCAAACATCCCCAATTTGGATTTTATACTTGTTCAGCTTCAAAAATTGCAGGTCTCTTGAGACATTGGCAGAATGAGGAATTGCAATGTACAAAGTGCTCAACTTTTTCATGTTCTTCAACTCAGCTAGGCTGGCGTTGCTTCGCGGTGCTTCATCCTCGCCCCATTGGTCAAAACTGTCTTCAATATACAATTCTTCTAAATTAACCAGCCTTGCAAGCACGCCGGGTTCAATAACTTTGAGCTTGGTGCACCTCCTCAAGTCAAAGATCTCAATTCTTTAGTTCACCTATTTCTTTGGGCAGCCGAGCGAGTGCAGATCCGTAGAAACTTAGGAACTGCAACCCTTATAGCTTTCCAATAATAGTCAGATCCTCCAGATAGCAGCAATCAAGACATAGTGACTTGAGGTTTTCAAGGACCTCAACCGATGGAGGTAGAGAGGTCAAAGAACATCCAGTAATGTCCAGGACTTGGAGCTTCTCCATAGATTCAAAAAATGACTCGGGAATTTCGAGAGACAGGTAGTTGCTTTGTAGTACCAGAAGAATCTTCAAGTTTGGGCAGTCCAATTTCTTGGGAAGATAATCAATGCCAACATGAGGGAAGGATATCGCGTTGCATTTTCTGAGCTCATCTCTTGACCATTCTTTAACCCAAAATCCTTCATCCCAACCAAGGCGTTCCATTCCGTGGAAGCAATAGAGATGGCCTCATCAAGAAATATGTCATGCATTCTAACCGTTTGGTGCTCTTACCATCCAGTACCAAAGAAGAGTCCTGCAGGCTATGTAGATCCATGATGAATCTATCTCTAGCGTTTTCGACGGTCTGGCTAAATTTCTTAAACAAACCCAAACCCATGCAGTAGAGAAAGGTGTACCTCGTGGAGATTCTTCCAGAGTTTAGAGCACAAACAAAGAACAATGATTTTATCTTGTCATCTTTTAAGTCATTGTAATTCAGTTCCACCAAGGATTTACTTCTAATCGTTCTATATGGTCAAAGCATTCCTCCATGCAGCCAAATCTCCGTGCTTCAACCTCTTTGCCAGGAAATGATCAAAAGTGGCAAGCCTCCACAATTCTTGAGCACTCCATCTACCAAGGGTTTCAAGTCAGGATCGTTAACCCTTTCTCCCACTGTCCTTTCGAAAAGTCTTCGTGCTTCTCCATCCTTTAGCTTATGAAGTCGGAATTCTCGGTCACACCCCATGTCGGTCAGCAAAACATCTCGGTATCTGGACGTTAGCAATAGCTTGCAGCCTCTTGCTTTATTGTCATCTCCGCAAGGGATTCCAACTTCCTTTAACTCTAGCTTCTTCCACAAGTTATCTAAAATTATGAGGATGTTCTTCTTAGGACCAGTCTCTAACCTCCTGCACAAAAGATCAGCTCTCCCACGAGCAGTTTCCTCGTTCATTATTTTCAGTCCCAACGCGTAAGCGATTTCTCCCTGGATTGTTTTTAGATCAGCGTTGCGTGAGACATTCGCTTTGGCAACCACATCAAACAACTTCTCTTCACGAACTCGCCTTTCAACGTCCTCCAAAAGCTTGGACTTGCCAACCCCACCTGGTCCATGCACCCCAACTACACAGACCTTGTCATCTGCTATAGCTTCATTAAATCCTCTATGGTTGAAGCCCTTGACTCCAGGACATGTTCTTTGTTGTCAACAGCTAGTGCAGAGGAAGTGGCATCAGTGACAATTCCTATCGGAGTATTCTCATAGAAGACCTTCTGGAAGTTACTATTTCGGCTTTTCTCATGGAGTCTCTGAATGGCTATAGTCATTTCCTTCGCCTGCCTGCCGATTGGATGGCGCACCACGGGGTTTGGAAGCCAACCGCGGAAGCAAACAATTTTTGCAGTTTCGCCCTGTTTCAACAGATTTTCTGCTTCCTTAGCCTTATTCTCCGCACTCTCCAGCCAATCCTTAATATCAGTGTGTATAGGTTTTCCGTCATACACGGCTTCATCAACCAAGCGTTGCACTCTTTCCCTCACAGTCTCCAACTCCTGGACTCCATTTTTGAGATCTTCAACGTAGCTCTTGTAGCACAGCACGTACCTAAATTGACGTCCAATCGAAGCAACAGGTACTCACCGAGTTTCGATGCAACATTCTTTGCAAGGGAGGCAGCACATGCCTCAGCCATAATTTCTTCTTTAACCCTAGAAATTCCTTTTCCCCACCCCTTTTGTTCCTCTTGCTGTTGTCTCCTCTTTGTGTTTGCTTAAACAAATGGTTGCCAAGGAAACTGAACGAAGAACAGAGTTAATCGCTCGATGTATGAAAAGAAAAGTAAAGTAAAGTGGTAAAACAACGAGAATAGCGACAGAAAAACAAGCTTAAACCACGAGCCACGGGCTCTGAGACGATCAGGGGCAGTGAGCGAGAGCGTGAAAGCGTACGTGAAGTTAATTGTGTATTTTGTGGAAAAAGTTTTTTATGCGGTCCATGACTTTGAAAAGCAATAAGTTAACATGAAAATCTTTTTGGTGGTCTAAGCCCGCCGAGCACTTTAATATTTCAAGAGAATTACTTAGTTCTTGTCCCATTTGAAAATCATGTGTACGAGTAATTTGGTCAGAACTTTTTGCATGAGCGAAAATGGTTTGATTATTAAATTACCGTATGGGAAGTCAAAATGCTTTCATTAGGCAAAATAGATTAGCCCCTAGAAGAAACCGATGATCATGATGCCGGAGCAATCCCGAGAGTCAATAAATTCATGCAAGAAAGAGTTTCCGATGTCATGTGCGAAAGCGTTACCGATTTCGTGGTTGCCGATTTACAAGCTTGTTGCCGATTTCGAGACTATTAATCAACAACCTAAAAATCGGGGACTGTTTGGATGAATTACTTTAATAATTCTTGATCTTTCAAGATGTCCATTGAAATGTCCAAAGACATGAACGAATTTGAGTCCAAGTTTTTAAGAGTCTTAAATATGTTGTCGTTATCAAAAAGTGAGGGTTCTAGTCTCCATGTGTTTAGTTCTTATGTCTTTAAATGTTTAGTCTCTTTCTTATGAAGAGTCACTCATGTTTGGAGAATTGTACCATGCTCGTCTACATAAATATGCTAAGTTGAATAAAAGTTCAAAACTTGATTGATTCATAAATTACTGCCTATTGGATAGAGAAAAAAGGAGTTGTTCTTATTTTGCTCTCATACCTAAGGTGGATTCCTACGGGTGGTGAGGGTTCTATCCATTTAAGTTCTTACTTGTATTATCTTCTACTTCTCTACGCTCTCTTCAGGTGTCAAATCATGATTAATATTTTGAAGTGAGTGAATTGACATGCAGTGGCTCGGTCTAATGTTTGGAAGTCAGTCTCACTTGGCTCAGGTGTGTCGTTTCACCAAAGAGTAATTATTTGGATTTCTTTTCTAAAAATGATTGATTACGTCACTTAAAATATTAGTCAACGTAATTTTTTTCATCATTAACAAAAACGATGGGGCCTAAGTTACTAGTGATCGTGAATTTTTTTTGTTGCCTAGTTTTTCTAAACAATATAAACAACCAATTTTTTGAAAGGATGGGAAATTGTTATTCTCAAAAGAGAAACATACCACATTAATTATCTACAGTTGAAAAAACAATGTTAACTCGTCTATCGTTGAAAAATCTGCTGAAAAAATTTGGCAAAAAGTTGTAAAATGAGGATCCCATATGGCCATCTAAAATTCGTTTCTTGAAAATAAAAATAAAAATTATGAAAAAGATAGTCTCTCAACCTAGCTAAGTTGAAAATGCAATTCGACCAAGTTAGGCCGAATTGTGATAAGTTCCCCATATAAGAAAAGCAAAACAAAAATTTCTAGGATCCCCCTTGCCTTAGTTCACTGGAGTAAGATAAATTTGCTCACAAATGATTCTCCATTTCTCCATTGGTGGTTTCGATGCCCTAACATAATAAAACTCTGTTAGGGGCGACATAAGAGATCTGGGCCTTCCAATTCAAAAATGGACGGCCCAGATTGATCAATCGAAAATTTTGAAATTCCCGCCGAAAACTTTTTCCCCTTTTAAAAAGCTGATGTGGATCAATCTGAGCCGTCCATTTTGAATTGGATGGCCCGAATTGGATAATGTCACCCCTAGCATTATGTTAGAGGATTCATTTGGTTGGTGGGTTTCGATTCATACACCTGTTTGTAACGAGAGAAATCACATAGCACCAACTTGAACTTTGAGGCTGTACATATGTTATTTCCGAACTTTCAACTGTTACACGATTCCCACATGGGCTTACAACCGTTAACTTTCCGTTATAATATCCTTAGTGTGTGCAATGCACATAATTTTTAGAGGTAAAAATATAGTTTTCATCTCATAATTTGAAGGAAGTCTCTTTTACCCTTACTTGCTGTAATAACTAAAAATGTAGAAAATGGAAGAAAACTAAATTAAAAAAAATACGAGTAATGGATAACAATAATAATATTAGACAGTAATTTTTTTTATAAAAAAACTGGGTGAATATAGCCACTTTAATAGAACTAAATAAGATATTTTTTTTAAAGGAAAACGTAAAAAATTAAATAAGAAGGAAAAAGGCCTCAATAACAAAAGGTTTAATATCACAAAAAACTCCAAATTGGTATACATGTGACAAATTTACCTCAAACTAATATATATGACAAAAGGAGAGTAAAAACCCTAAACTAATACATCTGTCAATTGCCACATATCATCTAATTCAGAAATTTAATGATAAAATTTAACGAAAACTAACTGAGACTATGACGTCCTTAACTTATAAAAGAAAATGATTAATTGAAATCAAAGGTGAATTTTTTAATATTTTTTATTCATCGGTTTTTTACATTTATAAACCAATTAAAAATACAAAATGAGTTTCCAAATTTTTTTATTTGACCTTATGTAGGACTTTTTCTTTTTACTTGATTGTATCTCATTTTCTTAAACACATTATTAGTTCTATTTCTATCTTATCGATTTTTCTCAATTTTTAATCTTTTAATAATATTATTCATATTTATTTTTTATACTAATATGTAAGTTAATCTATTCTACTTCATTTGCTCTCTCTTTTTTCCTTTCAATTTTCACAGAAACCAAAGCTAAAAGAAAGATTTCTATTAAAAAAAAGACATGAAAATGCACATTTACCCCTCGGAAGTGACGTATTGCATATACTAGCAGAAAATATACCAGAGGGTTATTGGCTATGAAAAAAAAAAATGAAAGTATAGGGAGGGTGATGTGTAATAATTGAATATTTATGGGCAAACGTGCACTATATCCAAAATCCAGAGGGTTTGTATTGTGGAGAATATAAGCATTTTGTTTTCATCTTGTTCCCCCATTTCTACAAGCATTCTTCATACGACTTCAATGGAGTTTGCGCGTGAGAGAAGGTCACTTGCTAGCTGGCTTTTTCTCTACTTCATGGACACTTGTTGATGAAAATCCGTTCTTCATTTTGTCTAGATCATTTTAAACAAGTTTTTTAAAGGGTGTTAAGAAAATCATTTACAAGTGTTTTTAATGAAAAAGAAGAAATATATGTGATGATAATATTGAAAAATTCGTCTGTGAATATCACATGCAATATTTGCATGCTTCAAAGGATGAAGATCGGGCTTTTCTAGAGGAGAAACGCAAAGAAAGACTTACCTTTGAGCAGAATCAAGTTGTGTCCGAGTCCCGAAAAGCAGTACAGTCAAAGGACTACCATTACGCCTCAACCTGGAGTTATCAGAAACAAATTATCTCAGGAAAATGAACGAGCATCTCTAAGATTTCTCGTGAGTGACGTGGGGTTCTTACCGATGCGTTTCTCCTCTTCAAGCACAAGCCCTTGCACTCAAACAAGCTTTTGCTTTTTCTCTTGTCCTACTCCTAAAGGATGAACCCCATGTGCTTAATTTATAGGAAATCTTCAACGAGGCAATTTACCTCTTTAGCCCTCACCTCTTGTCCAAGGTTACGAGTAAGCATGATTTTAGGGTAGAACTGGAGAATCGGATTAGTTTCAGGATATGAAACCTATAACAAGTCTCCGTGTTTTCTTGTTTTATGAAAGAATCAATACTTGCGTGAGTGTCAAGGTGTCCATAGTGGAAATTAACTTTTTCTAAGATGCCGTTCTTTGTTAATTACGTGATATTAGAAAAGATAGTACATGGGAAAAAGGGAATAGATTTTCCAGCATGACTTTCTTAAAGGCGTTGTTGCCCTCGCTATTGCGGGAAAAAAGCAGAAAGTAATATGCCTCAAGTGTATAATAAACCCTCTAGAAAACTCTCTGTTAGCCTCAACTCGTTCAAGGTTGAAGCTTTATCAATTCCTTCCTTACCCTGTTTCTTCTTTAGATAGAGATGACATCCGATGCTAAGGACGCTTTCGTTACAGTGGATCCACTCAAATGAGCCTACTGTTCAGTAATATTGTGGAAGAAGATAGACGTGGAATATGGTGAAAAAGTGTTAGATGCTAGATGTGGCATCCTCTAGGTCAATAGGTGCCAGACTAGTAATCTGCTTTACCAAAGCACTTTGCTTTTCGAAAGTGGCCTTTTTCTAGAACGGCTAATGCAACTTGCACTTGCAGAAGATTTTCTTAAAATGCATCATTTGTCACCTCTTTCACTTATATTTATTGGGTTAACACAAAAAAAAAAATCTCAAATTAATTTTCGTATCATAAAAACTTCTAAATTGATATACTTGTACAACGTTAATCCCTAACTAGTGCATCTATACTACATTTACCCAACATGATCTTTATTAAAAAAACCCAAATTGGTAGACTCATACCACATTTATCTTGGAAAAATCTTAAATTTAACCCACATGTGTATCAATTGGGGGTAAATGTGGCACGGATGTACTAATTTGATTTTTTTATTGATAAAAAAATTAATTTAGGATTAATATGGCACGAGTGTATCGGTTTGAAAATTTTTGTGAAATAAAAATTAGTATGGAGTAAGTGTGACATGAGTATATCAATTTAGGGTTTTAAATGATTTTACCACATGATTATTCTTGAATTCCCGTTCTATTCTAAGAGTGGTCAATCATCGTTATTCAATTTTTTTTTCGATATTTGGGCGATTTTAATTCTGAAAAAAAAATTGGTAAAAAGACCGCTAATCAAATTCAGCAATATTGTTGAAGAAGATTTTAATTTGAGCCTACTGTTCAGCAATATTGTTGAAGAAGATTGACGTGGAATTTGGACATGGAGAATGAAAAAGTGTTAGATGCTAGATGTTACTTGAAGATAAAGTAAAGCACCGCATGATGAGCGTGGAGTAATCATTCTCCCAGCTCAGATTTTAATCATATATAATGATAGTAAGATTATTCGAATTCATTTCATGCCAATTGCATTTTTCGAAACGTTTATGTGATCTGCTACTAATGACGGATTGGGAGGCAGGGTTGGCAAGAGTTGTAGCGAGGGGTATCAAAAATACCTCACCCAAACTGAATCAAACTGGAAACTTTGTGTATTTTTGGGTTGGTTCTTCTTTCTATGTAGATAACAAGTAAAATAAACTTGAATATTTAACTGTTTTGTTTCGGTTCGAATCACAAATCGGAATCGAATTCAAACATAGTAACAGTAAACACACTCCTTCTCTCATATCACAACGTTCTCAATCCTTGATTTCCCAACTTCGATTCTAGTGAAAATTACCAAAAAAAGTCCTAAATTTATAATAGTTGTGCCAATTTAGTTATAAATTTTTTTGCATTTGTTTCAATCCAGTCCTTCCAGTCAATTTTAGCCGTTCAGTTCTGATGTGGGTGTAGGCCAATGCTGATGTGGCGCTTCTTGACGTGACAACTTTCAAGAATATTTTAATGTTTTGTTAATTTTTTTCATCATCATCATCATCATCATCTTCTTCTTCCTCTAGCCTGTCGCTAATCCGGGATCGGCTAGAGGAGAGGATCAGCAAGCTCGACCTTGTTCCTTGCCCTCACCCTCACCAACTCTCTCCTCTTACCGGTCGACGAAAGAAGATGAAAAAAAATAAAAATAAAAAATATTGCGATAAAATATAAAGTATTATTAAAATTATTTATGTTAGTTGTGGCATCCATGTCAATGTCAACCAGCCAAAATTGGTCGGATGAATATGAATTGGCATAAATACAAAAGGTTTAGGAATGAATTGACAAAAAAAAAATATTTAGAACTAAATTGACATAATTGCAACAAATTTAAGACTTTTTTGGTCATTTTCCCGATTCTAATAGTAGCACCCTCTTCCTCGCCACCATAAACACCTTCGCTTCGACTCTTGACGCTCCATCCTTCTCATCTGCACGTCGATTGCCATCTCAGTCTCCCTCTTTGTCGCCATCAAGTAACGGCCCTTACCAGGGTTTCTATCTGAACTCAAACGACATAGTGCAATTAAGTTGGATTTTAAGACATCATCGCACGAGAGACAGAGACGACAGGGAAGATAAAATACCACGGATCATTCATAACTTTACCCCTCCTACTTCTCGTGAAAACTAAAGTTCACAAATTTCCCAGACATTGCACTCACAAGAGTGCAGCTAGTTCCTGAACATGGGTGAAAAAGAAAGAGACAAATGACAATAGTGCCAAAACAACGCACCTACCTCGAAGAGAATCTTTATTTTCCACTAGCAACAAAGATCTTTTAACTCAGAGACAATACTTCGTCCATAATGCCAAGGCAGAGTACGTCTCAGACCAGAAGATAAATGGGGTTTGTTTTACCATCCACTATCTTGCCAACTGGAGGAGAAGAAGAGGACACAGAAAAAAAAATTACCAAAAAAGTACAAGACGTTGATATTCGGTTCGAGTCATGATTCGATCAAAGCAATGCACACATCCCATATGGTTTGACTAGGATATAATGGAAACTCAAATTGAATTGAACCATTGATTCCCCTCACTATAGCCCCTCCCTCTATCTTTTATGCTTGGGACAATTATACCATACACTACATGAAAGTCACATAAAATTCTTAATATCATGAGCGGAGTTGGGTATAGTTATTTTCTTAGTCGTGCTCTGAGTTCGATTTTTGTGCCCGTTATTGCTTATCATGCCATACATGGAGTTTAGGGGTATTTCAACAGTCTTCAAAAGGGCAAGCCAATTTTTGGCTTTGGTAGCAAGAAAATTTGCTCATCTTTGTGTAGTCTTAAGTTCAAGCATTGCTGAATGCTCTCCATTATTAGGCACCATGCCAATAGGGGCAGTTGCAAGTATGTCGGAGATCGCCCGGAGAGGTGGACTAATTGGGGCATGGAAAAGCTGCCTTGGACACTATCCGACCGTTAAAGCAAATAAAAAGTTGTACATTATGACTCAAGGAGGTGATAGCCTTCAATTTCTAAGCAGAGTTTGATTTTGGCCCTCTTTATAATTAAGAGAAACAATGGTAATTTGGCTGCGTATTATCATAAACAAATCACACCGATTAATCAAATGTCTTAACATATGTGAGGCGCACTTATTCGTTCAAACCAACGAGACATTTTTTCCTATTTTGGCAGCATATTTTATACAATTTTTTTTTGTGTGGTTACAGCATATATTGTACTTGAAGTTAAACTCCTCTCTACCGATTTCCATGGAGATAGTCGTCGATTTGCTCAAGATTTCATTCCTGGCCATAAGATTCAGTGGAGATTTAATACCAAAAATTGCAATTGCATCACTAGATTTCATGCAATATAAAGCATTCCTTTTCCTTTTTTGATAATAAGTCAATATGAAGCAACGTAATAGATTTTCACTCCACGGGAATTCTGCGGCTTGAATTTGCATCGGTGAAAAATTACAATAACAATAATAAGGATAATGATAATAATAACAATAGCAATAGTAAATGATGATAAAAATATTATCATTGAAACACAATTAAGCTTCCGAGGACTAGTTATCACGATCGAGACAGTCTCCATACTCCTTACATAATGGCTTGTTATCCAAGACACACAGGATCGTGCAACTACGACCACGAGCTCAGTTTTTGGCGAAGAGAATGAATATCCTTGCCGTTTGACTGAAAAATAATTTCATCACCGGTGCATTGCTATTATTAAGCATTAATAAGAAATATCACCGAGAAAACTCTAATTGCTCTTGAACTACACGCGGGCATTTTGAGTGCCACGTAGTTAATTTGATGGAAGATTGAACTTTAGAAACCACATAGAAATCTATCTAAGGACGTTTGTTTTCCTTTGTCTGGTGATATATGAATGAAAAACGTCTTCTAGTGTTTGGATCTCATTTGGAAAAGATTCAAACTCATGGCTTTATTTCAAGCAAAAAAATATCGTATTTTTTTAATTACTTTATTTTATGCATTTAATTCTTTCTTCTTTTCTTTTTTTTTCTTTCGTTTTCTTCTTCCTCCAACTACGATTGGCCTCCTGCTTGCCCAAACAAAAAAAGCAAAAAAAGAAAAAGAAGAAAAAAGGCCAAAAATTATCAAATATAAAAATTATAAAAAAATAAAATTTGAAAAATATTATTAAAAATTTGCTACTTCGTCCCGACGGGCGTGACACATCAGTACTAGCTCGCCAAATAGACTGATTTTGGTATAATTGCAAAGGTTTAGGACTCAATTGTTAAAAAAAAGTTTAGAGTTGAATTGGTATAATTATAATAAATTTAAATTTTATCGGTAATTTTTCTGGCTTAAAAAAGATAAAAAGAAAGTGCCCTCGGGACGGACATGAATTTGGAAGCTGATCGGAGTTTTGCGGTAGACTGAGATATTAAAGACCGAGTCCATTAAATCCGCTTGGTGAAAAGTGCATTGAATAGGGCATAATTCCACCGTTCCTCCATTATTCCTTTGAATGCCCTAAAAAATAATCATGAGGTTCCACAATTCACAAATTCCGAAACTGATCTTCCTTCGTCTCTGCCCTCATTTTCTCCCACTTTTTTCCTTTAGGGTTTTCTTTCTTCACTCTTTTCTCCGGGAGGGAGGGAAATCAGAATCAAGAAAGCCCATCATTCCAAGATTCATCAAGTCAACCTAGCTACAATATTCCCACAATTCCAGAGAGAGAGAGAGAGAAGAGAGAAGAGAGAGTGAATGATGGTGTAAAATTAATAAGGAGAGAGCTCATGCCGGACAAGAAAAGAGAGCAAAAAGTCGGAGGGAGACAAAAGTCGCCATCTTTTTGTCGACCTTTAGAGGAATTCTAGTGAATGAGTGACCCATCATTCCTATTCTTTCTTCCCCAAAAGTTGCCATTGCAACAAATATTTTCTTCACATGATGGTCATTCATGGCTCTGTCTACTGCCAATTGCCGTGACTTGCAAACCAAATTATCCCCCAAAGAGATCGTGATGATGATGAAAGATTTTTCTTCCTTCTTGTGAAAAAGCTTCCCATGCACCTTCTTCTTTGTGGACTTTAGTACCCCAAGTAGCAAATTATCCATGTGAATATTTGCGTTGAGCTAGTATTATTGTCACGTGGTTATTAATCCACAAAACATAGGGCCAAATGCCCATAATCTACAAAAGCAATCACTCAACTCCTATTGATGAGCTCACTTCATAGTTTATGATACGGTTAGTTTGGGGCATTAGGGTCATTTTTTGTGAAAAGGTAAAATCGCTATAATTTTTAGGATCTGAAGTTATGCAGCCTTTTCAATTAAGTCCATACCAAGTTTATTTCGTTTGTACATTCTTCGACTTGCATAATTTTCTAATCAAGTTCAATCTAGTAACAATTACATTGGTTTGAGTTAATGGCTGCGTCGAATCATGCTGGAGCATAATGTGGTAAAAAAAGTTACCTTAGTGGTCGAGCTACCTTAGGAATACTTTTTCAACGTCGTACTCTCGTGCATAATCGAGAGCCATGTTCAACTTGAATCGATTGGAGCTAGTTTTAAGAGGACCTCATTGGAAAATTTATGGGATCTTTCAAGAACTCGATAAGAAAAATTAAAAATCCAAGGGGTTGATTGTGAAATAGTGCATGAGTTGAAAGGGGTAATTTACCCATTTTGTTTTGAGATCAAAAAGTCGACATGAAATAAGCTGACGGCAGTTAGAACACAATATTAACGTTGTGGAGTGCAGCGTCGGACTATGTACAGAAAAGGGATTAAAGAAACCCAACTAAAATCATCACTAGTACGGACCAGACTAAATAATTTTTAAAAAGACAGTGACTAAATCGAAAAACAGTGCAAAAGTACAATCACCCGACGGGCTGGCTTTCGGTTTTCCACTAACAGAAGCCAAATATAGTGTTGAGTTTGAGGCATTTCTTCTTGTCATGGGCCACATTCAAGGCCTTGGGTCGACTCCCGAATCAAACACAGCAAAACCAAGTTCTCCTTGCTCCACGGCGGGGAAAAGTGCCGAAAAATGGTTTATGACTTTTTTTTTTTTTGCATTAGCACAATTACAATATGTTCCACGCTTGACACGGAATACCGGGCGTAGCTGCGGAATTCATGAGGAGACGGGGCCTTTCCCCCCTAGCACAGTCACTTTTCCTAAGCTTGTGTGGGAATGGAGTTTCCCGCAACATGAACATTCATAATAGTAATTTGAGTTTTTACTAAACCTGTTTTGAGAGAACCGTGTGGAGCCAGCAGAAATGTACGTGGCTGCACTTGAAATGTGTAAAAGCATAAGCCACGAGGGCACTCTTGGCTTGCCTACTACCCCTTGACTTTGATCTATTACCGCTCCTACTTGGTAAATCTCTAATGTTTTTTAGATTGGTGGCGAAAAGCGTTGCTTTTCTCTCTCTTCGTAGTAAAACGAGACTGTTCTAGTTCTTTAATAATTAAAACTTGGTCCGAGCGCCTGACGGAGAGGTGCCGGTGAAGATGAAGATTCTATGCATTATTACTGCAAATTTAGATTTGTACATACCCTTTGTTAACCCAAAGGCGTTTTTTTGGCCAGATTTTCATTTCTGGATGGATCCTGGTCCGGGAGCCCAGTGCTTGGGCGTGGCCGCTCGGGACTCGAGCACGGCGCTGGTCCCGAGCATTACCTCTGGGTACTAGGCACGGGGCATCACGAAACAAAAGGAGAATCCCATGATACTTAGAAGTGACGCATTTTTTTCCCTAATCAAACCTTTGTGACATCAAATCCTAATAATTAGAGGTGACATGTCCATGGAAATTTGTAGGATTAATGTGAAAATATTCTATTGCGATCATGGAATCAATTAATGGAAGCGATTAAAGTAGATCGTAATGAAATGCAGAGCAATCAAAATTCTTAACATTAGTACTGCACTTGAGCTTTTCACGTTAATTTTTTATTTGTTTCATAAACACATGGAGTTCCAATTAACTTGATTCAGAGGCAAAAAGAGTTAATTAAAAAAAGTTAAGCAAAACCCAAAATCATGATTGTTGTATGGTGGAAATCCAAATCATGGTTTTTGTTGACCAAAACTTCCCCCGTCCTCAACTGCTGATTTAATCCTCAAGCAAAGTCCTCATCTCCGGTGAAGTTGGACGCTTCCCGGCAGGTTTTGCCGAGGCAATCCCGAACTCTCCCCTACAAACTCCATCACCACTCTCGCTCGCCTCCTGATGGCGGGTTTGGTTGGAAGGTTCGCGAGGAAGAAAACTTCCCACTTCTTTTCAAGGCATTATCTGTTAGTGAATACCGTAAAATTGATAATTGAAATTGAGTAGGCCTCAACTATAGGAACTAGAATTGAGTCTGCCAGTTGATTACGATTTCTATAGACCAACGGACTCTGTGTGTCACTGCTATCTTTGTCGTATGGCTGGATTTATGTTCGTTTCTTTGGTTGATGCATTAAAGGTTGTTGTTGTTGTTTTTTTTTTTTTTTTTTGTAATGGTGGATAGTACTTGGTAACTTGGTTTCTAGGATTCAATCTGCATGTGAGCTGCTCGCATACCAGAAAATGATTCATTGGGAGGTAATAGACCATTGATTTGTCAAACAACAACAGACATGTTTTGATGTTGTTTCCATTTGTAACTTTTGAGATTTTCTAAGTACTTAGGATGAACCTTTTCCAGTAGCTCGAATGAAATGGACTCCTTCTTCCGGCTGTTGTTCTCGCCTGTATCCGAAGTAGACATTTCGTTTCCTTTGTGACCCATTCTTTTCCGAGGTCAAAATGAAATGGTATCATAGAGGGAGAAGTTCTAAGTTAACATTGTTGTTAGAAAGCCCAAGGGAATGAAAGTGGATTTAATGATGGTTTTATTCTTCTTGCTTCATGATGGATACCTCCTGTAGTCCTGGAATGCACGTTCATAAACACGCCATTGCCATTTCTGGAGTTCATCTTTCCCAACCATATATTTGAACTCCATGAAAGGATGGAAAGTTAGAATATCTCTGCCTAGACAACTTTGCTTGGATGTCACAGGCAACTTAGCACTTCTGTTGCTAGCTTCTACCTGGTGAAGCAGATGGCTGTGTAAAAAGCAATTCCCATCGAGGTTAACTTGTATGCGAATATGCAAACCTGCCATATGGGTGCTGATTTCAATTTTCTCCCTTTATAGCATCTTGTTTTAGGCATTACCATCGTTCTGTTAAATCAGATATTATGACACCATCCCATGCTTGCAGATACCTCCTAGTCGATGACTAGGATCGACATGCAATAACTTGATCGAACGCTTGTGGATCTAGTGGAAATTGGAGGGAAAGCTCTCAAACTATGCCAAAAAAAAAAAAAATGAACAGAAAATGGAGTGGGTCCTAATCTTGTGTCGTCTAATATCATTTTATCTGCATACAAGAGTGGCTCTCAGTACTCAAAAGCTTTATCCTATTTCTAACTGACGAAAGGGACAAACATCCATCCTGATACCACTACTCTTAGCGAAGCTTGAAGAATATGTAAGCCACTGATATCTTTAATTTCACAAGGGAAAAGAGAGGAGAATGCTGTCTTGGTATTGTGACGTTCACTACCACCATTCATATGCGTTTCTGTCTTCGGACAGATTGAGAACTGCAGGGTTGTCTTCAACACAATGCTTGCTGACGGTGGGAAACAAACCTAATATCGTCTCATATGATGCCCTCATAGGTGCATATGCTTCTCATGGAATGAGCAATGAGGCTTTATCAGCGTTTAATGAGATAAAGGAGGTGGTCTCAGACCAGGTGTGGTGTCTTATACTTTTCTACTCAATGCTTATGGGAGATCCTAGCAACCAAGAAGCCCAGGAATGTATTGGACTTGACGAAAAGGGACAAACGCAAGCCAAACATAGAGAGCTACAATGCACTAATTGATGCGAATGATCGAATGGTTTGATTGTTGAAGCCGCTGAGCTTTTTGTGAAAATGGAGCTGCAAGGGATTCAGCTCAACATTGTTACTTTATGCACACTATTAGCAGCCTATGGCCGTTGCAGGAAAAAGGTCAACATTGATTCTGTGCTTACAGCGGCATAGATGCGAGGAGTGAACTCAATACAGCTGCCTATAATTCAGCTATTGGGAGCTACACGAATGTTGGGGAATTTGAGAGAGCTACCAAAATGTACAGATCTATGGGGCAAAGACAGTAAAACCCGATGCTTCCCCTACATTGAGTTGATAAGTGGTCACTACAAGTGTCAAAATACAGGGAGGCACTTGAATTTTTCATGAGATGATGGATTTGAATGTTCCCTTGACAAAGGAGGTTTACTCAGCCCTAATATACACCTATAGTGGACAGGCAAGAATTTGGTAGACATGCTTCAAATAGTGATGCTAACTTTCTGAAGCTAACATTTATTTCTCATTTCCTGTTATTGGTCCTGTTTCAGAGCCAGTGCTCACTAAAGCCTAATCCATGTTCGGCAGATGAAAACTGCCGGTTGTTCCCCCGATGTTGTTGTTGTTGCCTAAGAGTTCATATGTGCAAAAGTAATCTGACGTCAACCTGAATTGAAGTGCAGATTAAGTAAACCAAATGATCTGAGCCCAACGAATTGAACGTTGTGTCTGTAAGACAAAATTTGTCCCCCTCCACCGGTACCCAAGGCTTTGTGGACAATTACCTCCCAAGATAGAACGGACCACTTTTTTTTCTTTGAAGCGGTAACTTCTTCAAAGAAATCCTTCGAACGCAACTTCGGGAATAATTGCATAGATGACAATGACGATGAATGATGAAGATTATTTTGAAGTGTAGATGTTTGCACACAATAAAAATGGTGAGAGTAGTGTATATATAAACTGTTCGAAAAAATAAAAACAACGAAGGTCATTATTTCGTTCGGTCAGTTAAAACAATGAATAGTCATTAACTGAACCGACACCTTCGTTTGGTTATAGACGGACATGAACCGATGCTTGAAGAGATATTACGAACAGACACGCGTTCAAAAATAAAATAAAAATTTCAAATGGACATGTTTGTTCGGAAAAAATAAAATCGATGGAACTAATGAGCTTTAAACCCAGACCCGGGCCTGGGGCCCGGCCCGATCTGAGCTGAACCGGCCGGCCGGCGACGGCGGTGGTGCGCGCGCTGCGAACCGACCAAGTTTTTGTATAGGTCCTCTCCCTTTCACAAAAGTGGGGTACCCCTTAGGGCCTAAATATCCTTAGAAAAGCTTTTCCTATTTAAACCCATTTCCATCATCTCTTCTATTTAATGTGGGACTACCTCAACTACACCTTTTCAATCATATTCTATGATTTTTGTGGGATACCAAAAATCCCACCAACCCATCACATGAATGAGAAATTCATATATCATGACCTCTTCGTGTATGCATGAAGTGCAATGTGCGATTATTCCATGAGAAGAACACTGCATTGGGATAAGTAGTCTGAAACTTTGAACTTTCTTTAATGAGGATCTATCGAACTTACTTGGTCAATCAGTAGAATTAATGTATTTGAACCGTCAACCTTTCGTGTAGTCTAGACAATAGGAATCACACAACTATCTTTCAAATAAGTTGGTTCTCACTTTTGTTTTTGTTTTGGCCATGAACATCGTCTGGTTCATGAGTTCTATCAAGATTCGGCCTTGCAAAATTCTTTATAGACGCGGCCCTCACTTCACACTCACATAGATGATTTTTGAATGTGTGGTATATCACATACTTGAATTAAATCATTAAAAGATTACAGCTTAACCTCCATATGTCAGTACTGTCTTCATACGGGAATGAGTAAGAGTTGACAATACTCTATATAAGCCTGCATAACTTGGTTGTCCTTATAGATATAATTCTAGTAACAGGTGAATAAGTGTCAAAATAATCAAACTTTTTTGTTACTTATATCCTTTCACCACAAGTCTAGCCTTATATCTATCAATAGTACCTCCGCTTTCATTTTTGCTCTTGAAAATTCACTTACATTGTAGTGGATTATTATCAGGAGGAAGATCAACCATTTCCAAGTATGGTTTGATAAGATGGATTCAACTTCACTATTGATAGCTTTCTTTCCAGAACGGAGCTTTTGGGAACGTCACAAAGCTTCTTTAAAGGTCCCCGAGACACTCATTCGGCTAATAAATATGTTTAGAAAGGTCTAAGTCTAAAAAATTAAAAGTTCTTGTCTTTTAGTACGTCTAGGTTGATCCTCGATAGGACTGCTTCTAGGTGTAATATCCTGAGGTTTTTTAATCATTGTTAATTGGCTCATATACCATGTTATATGAAAACGATATTCTCAAGAACAAAGCTTCCTCTGACTTAATGATCGTATTGACATGTATATCTGAGATCGTCAAACTTATGAATAAGAAATCGATATGCATTACTATTGGAGAGGATATTCAATACGGACACAATCAACGATTTCGGCCATATTTTAACCTTTTTTGGTTAGGAACCGCAACCTTAGCTAAACATCCCCACACTTTGAGATATTTCAATTAGGTGTTCTGCTTTTCCCACTTCTCATAGGGAGATATTGTGTATATCTTTTTTGTGAGGTGTATTCTATTTATGATAAAATTTGTTGGTCAAAACACGCTTCTCCCCACAAATTTGGTAGTAAATCGAAACTATTCAACAATGCATTCATTATCTCCTTTAACATCGATTTTTCGTTTCAACCACTCCATTGGATTGATGCGCATAAGGAGGAGTAATTTAGTGAACTATACCAAATTTAGAACAATTTTCCTCAAAAGGAATTCGTCACTCTTTATCATTTAAATTTTCTTATTTAACTGAGTTTCCACTTCAGACTTATAAGTTTCTAAAAGCATTCACAACCCCATCTTTATTGCTAAGCAAATAGACATAACAATATCTTGAGCAGTTAATCTATAAAAGTGATAAAATTCTTACCACCCTTTGACGGTATCGCTTTATATCAATATATCTGTGTGTATTAAATCTGAAGGCTCAGTGATTTTATTATCTATAGAATGAAAATGAGGCTTAAAAAACTTAGATTCAACAAGCACTTGGCATTTTTCACTTGACTCGTTAATTTTGGTAATAATCCCATTTCATTAATTTCTTTATGACTTACAATTAACATGTCCTAGTCTAGCATGTTAAATATCAAGAGACTCAACCACATAGTAAATCAACTTTATTCATAACAACATTAGTTACAGTAGTCATTACATTCAACTTGAACAGACCATCGCTAAGACAACATTTTCCACATACATCTCATCTCTTGGAGAGTACAAACTTATCACATAAATACCACTTAAAATCATTCTTGCTAAGGAAAGATTCAGACACTAAATTCTTGCGAATGTCCTGACACATGTATCACATTATTTAGTGTGACTATTTTTTCAGATGTCATCTCAAAAGCACCTTTCCAACCCTCAATCTTAGAGGTCGATGAATTACCCATGTAGATTTTTTCATCACCTCCCATAGGCATGTAAGATGAGAATATCGATTTATTGGAGCAAAATAGAAGAGTTTGCTCCAGTATCAATCTACCATTCTTTTGGAGTTTTCCACCATGTTGTTTCGGATTATCATAGCAGTAAGATCGATATCATCGACACCACTGGAAATCTGTTTCACCAACATTAGCTCGAGTCTTCATTGCTTTTCTTACTCTACATACAGTCTTTGGCATGATGTTTTAGACTTTCCACAGTTGTAGCATTTACCATGAATTTTTTTTGGCCTTGGGTGATCCCTCTCTAAACTTTTTCCTCTTCTTATTAGGTCTCGATCATTCTTCAATAACGTTGGCCATTGAGACCTCTAGTTTGCTACCATTTTCTTCTTAGAAAGTCTATTGTCTTCCTTTATTCTCAATCGAACAATTAGGTCTTCAAGTAATAACTATTTTCTCTTGTGTTTGAGATAATTTTTGAAGTCTTTCCAAGACGGTAGTAAAGTTTCAATGAAAGCAGCTACTTGAAATGACTCACTAATCATCATACCTTCATTATGAATGTCATATATGATCACTTGAAGTTCTTGTACTTGACTTAAGACGGTTTTGAAATCTACCATCTTGAAGTCCAAAAATTTATCGACAATAAATTTCTTTAAGCCGACATCTTCTATTTTGTTTTTCTTGTTCAGATTTTTTCATAATTCCTTAGCCGTTTTCAACATATTATAAATACTATAGGGATATTATCTAGACCATTAAGGATGTAGTTGCGACACAGGAAGTCAGAATGTTTTTCATACCGCAGCAAACTTTTTCCTATCTACCTCTCCTTCATCCAACTTAGGAGCGTCCTCTGTGAAGAACCTTGCCAGATTCAGAATTGTGAGATAAAACAAATCTTCTGTTGCCACCTTTTGAAATCGGTCCCACTGAATTTTTCTGGCTTCTTTCCATGAGTCGGAATAAATGCAATAGGCGTCATCAATGATGTAGCCATTTTTTTATACGAAAACAAAAATTAATGAACACGAGCACACACGGACAGAATAAAATTTATCTTAAAATTATCGTTGCCTAAGAGTTCGTATGTACAAAAGTAAGTCAGATGATAAACTTGAATTGAAGTGCAGATTGAGTAAACAAATGATCCGAACCCAACAAATTGATGTTGTGTCCTTAAGATAAATTTGTTCCCTTTATCGGTATCCAAGGTTCTGTGGACAATTGCCTCTCAAGATAGATAGATTGCTTTTTTCTTTAAAGCGGTACTTTTTTCAAAGAAAATCCTTCGAACGCAACTTCGGGAATAATCGTACAGATGACAATGACGATGAATGACGAAGATTATTTTGAAGAGTAGAATGTTCGTACACAATAAAAATGGTGGGAGCAATATAAACCATTCGAAAAAATAAAAACAATGAAGAGTCACTATTTCGTTTGATCGGTTATTAATCAATGAATAGTCACTGACCAAACCGACACCTTTGTTTGATTGTAGACGGACCTGAACCGATAACTTGAAGAGATATTACGAAGAGACACCGTCCAAAAAATAAAATTAAAACTTTGAAACTGACATGTCTATTAAAAAAAAAAATGGATGGAAACTAATGATCTTTAAACCAGACTTGGGCTCGGCCCGATTCGATCGGAGGCAGCCGGCGGGCGACGGCGGCGGTGCATGTGTGGACCGATCATGTTTTGTGTAGGTCCTCCCCCTTTCACAAAAGTGGGGTGCCTCTTAGGGCTTAAACTCATTAGAGAGATTTCTCTATTGAAGCCCATTTTCATCATCTCTTCTATTCAATATGAGACCACCTCAATCACACTTTTCATTCACACTCTCTGGATTTTTGAGATACCAAAATCCCAATAGTTGTTATATATGCAGCAATGATACATGCATATAATGCCGCTAGCAAGGTCTTTCCTTTTCTTTATTCTTTCAAGATGATGAGAGTTATCCAAGTTAAATCTCACATATTTTATCAAATATAGAACCGAGCCAAGTAAATCTAGAAGCAGATCAGCTGTCTAAGATTCTCATATATAAAAGAAAAGAACCTGTCCTATGAAGCTGTACTATTTGAAATGCCGTCAGCTAAAGGCCAAATGTATTAATCTTCCTTTTTCTAACTTGGCAGCAGAGTGGGTTAGTGAAGCAGGAAAAGCTCTCAACAGCAAAGCTTATACACATCACGAATCCATTTCCTGTTACCTGCAAATGGGGAAAAAGAAGATTTTGTAACTAAGTCTATTTCTTCATTCTAAGTGGCAATCAAACAATTCCATTTGCACAATCAAATCATTGCGGGAATTAATGCACAATTTAGCAAAAAAGAGATACCGGCAACTGTGAAAAAATCTTAATCAATTTATAATTTATTCAACTCTGTGATCTCCAATTTTAGCATAACAGAGATTGGCTTTGATCAGCTAGTGAAGTATTAAAGACAATCTCCGGATTGTTGAATCGGTGAAGTCTAAAATGAATTTGAGCAAAATAATCACTATTAACACAATACAAAACAGAAATCAAAATTGATTTAATAGTAATGTTGTGGTGAAATACAGTTCAATTTTGGCAAAATCTTAATCAATTTATAATTGATTCAACTCTGTGAACTTCAATCTTAGCATAACAGAGCTGGCTTTGATCAGCTAGTGAAGTGACAATCTCTGGAAGTCGACACTAAAATGAATTTGAATAGAATAATCACTATTAACACAATATCCAAGAAAAATCAAAATCGACTTAATAGTAATGTTGTGGTGAAGTACAGCTCAATTGTGGTAAAATCTGAATCAATCTATAATTGATTTAACTCTGTAATCTCCAATCTTAGCATAATAGAGGTTGGCTTTGATCAGCCAGTGAAGTATAAATACAATTGAATCGATGAAGTTACTAAAATTAATTCGAATAGAATAATCACTATGAACACAATATCAAACAAAAATTAAAATCGATTTAATAGTAATGTTGTGGTGAAGTATAGTTCAATTGTAGCAAAATGTTAATCAATCTATAATTGATTCAACTCTGTGATCTCCAATTTTAGCATAACAGAGGCTGGCTTTGATCAGATAGTGGAGTATTAAAGACTATCTTCGGATTGTTAAAACGGTGAAGTCACTAAATGAATTTGAATAGAATTATCACTATTAATACAGTACCAAATAAAAATCAGAATCGATTTAATAGTAATGCTGTGGTGAAGTATAGTTCAATTGTGACAAAATCTTAATCAATCTATAGTTGATTCAACTCTATGATCTTCATCTTAGCATAATAGAGGCTGGCTTTGATTAGCTAGTAAAGTATTAAAGACAATCTCCAGATTGTTGAATCGGTGACGTCATTAAAATAAATTTGAACAGAGTAATCACTATTAACACAATACCAAACATAAATCAAAATCCATTTAATAGTAATGTTGTGGTGAAATATAGTTCAATTGTGGCAAAATCTTAATCAATCTATAATTGATTCAACTCTTTGATCTCTAATCTTAGCATAATAGATGCTGGCTTTGATTAGCTAGTGAAGTATTAAAGACAATCTCCGAATTGTTCAATCGGTGAAGTTATCAAATGAAGTAATCACTATTAACAATATACCAACAAAATCAAAATCAATTTAATAGTAATGCTATGTTGAAGTACAATTCAATTGTGGAAAAATTTTAATCAATCTGTAATTGATTCAACTCTGTGATCTCTAATCTTAGCATAACATAGGCTGGCTTTGATGAGCTAGTGAAGTATTAAAGACAATTTTTCGATTGTTGAATCAGTGAAGTCATTAAAATGAATTTAAACAGAATATCACTCATATTAACACAATATTAAACAAAAATCAAAATCGATTTAATAAAAGTAATGCTATGGTAAAGAAAGCATCAGTTACAAATATAGATTGCAATCACATCTTATTATTCAATTATATATTAAGATTTGCCACAATTGAACTGTTCTTATAACCATAGCATTACTATTAAATCGATTTTAATTTTTGTTTAATATTGTGTTAATAGTGATTATTCTGTTTAAATTCATTTTAATGACTTCACTGATTCAACAATCCGAAAATTGTCTTTAATACTTCACTAGCTCATCAAAGCCAGCCTATGTTATGCTAAGTTAGAGATCACAGAGTTGAATCAATTACAGATTGATTAAAAATTTTTCCACAATTGAATTGTACTTCAACATAGCATTACTATTAATTGATTTTGATTTTTGTTTGGTATATTTGTTTAATAGTGATTACTTCATTTGATAACTTCACCGATTGAACAATCGGAGATTGTCTTTAATACTTCACTAGCTAATCAAAGCCAGCATCTATTATGCTAAGATTAGAGATCAAAGAGTTGAATCAATTATAGATTGATTAAGATTTTGCCACAATTGAACTATATTTCACCACAACATTACTATTAAATGGATTTTGATTATGTTTGGTATTGTGGTTAATAGTGATTACTCTGTTCAAATTTATTTTAATGACGTCACCGATTCAACAATCTGGAGATTGTCTTTAATACTTTACTAGCTAATCAAAGCCAGCCTCTATTATGCTAAGATGAAGATCATAGAGTTGAATCAACTATAGATTGATTAAGATTTTGTGTCACAATTGAACTATACTTCACCACAGCATTACTATTAAATCGATTCTGATTTTTATTTGGTACTGTATTAATAGTGATAATTCTATTCAAATTCATTTTAGTGACTTCACCGTTTTAACAATCCGAAGATAGTCTTTAATACTCCACTATCTGATCAAAGCCAGCCTCTGTTATGCTAAAATTGAGATCACAGAGTTGAATCAATTATAGATTGATTAACATTTTGCTACAATTGAACTATACTTCACCACAACATTACTATTAAATCGATTTTAATTTTTGTTTGATATTGTGTTCATAGTGATTATTCTATTCGAATTAATTTTAGTAACTTCATCGATTCAATTGTATTTAATACTTCACTGGCTGATCAAAGCCAACCTCTATTATGCTAAGATTGGAGATTACAGAGTTAAATCAATTATAGATTCAGATTTTACCACAATTGAGCTGTACTTCACCACAACATTACTATTAAGTCGATTTTGATTTTTCTTGATATTGTGTTAATAGTGATTATTCTATTCAAATTCATTTTAGTGACTTCACTAGTCAGAGATCAATACTCACTAGCTGATCAAGCCAGCCTCTATTATGCTAAGATTGAAGTTCACAGAGTTGAATCAATTATAAATTGATTTAAGATTTGCCAAAATTGAACTGTATTTCACCACAACATTACTATTAAATCAATTTTGATTTCTGTTTTGTATTGTGTTAATAGTGATTATTTTGCTCAAAATTCATTTTAGACTTCACCGATTCAACAATCGGAGATTGTCTTTAATACTTCACTAGCTGATCAAGCCAATCTCTGTTATGCTAAAATTGGAGATCACAGAGTTGAATAAATTATAAATTGATTAAGATTTTTTCACAGTTGCCGGTATCTCTTTTTTTGCTAAATTGTGCATTAATTCCCGCAATGATTTGATTGTGCAAATGGAATTGTTTGATTGCCACTTAGAATGAAGAAATAGACTTAGTTATCAAAATCTTCTTTCCCCATTTGCAGGTAACAGGAAATGGATTCGTGATGTGTATAAGCCTTTGCTGTTGAGAGCTTTTCCTGCTTCACTAACCCACTCTGCTGCCAAGTTAGAAAAAGGAAGACTAATACATTTGGCCTTTAGCTGACGGCATTTCAAATAGTACAGCTTCATAGGACAGGTTCTTTTCTTTTATATATGAGAATCTTAGACAGCTGATCTGCTTCTAGATTTACTTGGCTCGGTTCTTTATATTTGATAAAATATGTGAGATTTAACTTGGATAACTCTCATCATCTTGAAAGAATAAAGAAAAGGAAAGACCTTGCTAGCGGCATTATATGCATGTTATCATTGCTGCATATATAACAACTATTGGGATTTTGGTATCTCAAAAATCCAGAGAGTGTGATGAAAAGTGTGATTGAGGTGGTCTCATATTGAATAGAAGAGATGATGAAAATGGGCTTCAATAGAGAAATCTCTCTAATGAGTTTAAGCCCTAAGAGGCACCCCACTTTTGTGAAATGGGGAGGACCTACACAAAACATGATCGGTCCACACATGCACCGCCGCCGTCGCCCGCCGGCTGCCTCCGATCGAATCGGGCCGAGCCCAAGTCTGGTTTAAAGATCATTAGTTTCCATCCATTTTTTTTTTAATAGACATGTCAGTTTCAAAGTTTTAATTTTATTTTTTTGGACGGTGTCTCTTCGTAATATCTCTTCAGTTATCGGTTTCAGGTCCGTCTACAATCAAACAAAGGTGTCGGTTTGGTCAGTGACTATTCATTGATTAATACCGATCAAACGAAATAGTGACTCTTCATTGTTTTTATTTTTTCGAATGGTTTATATTGCTCCCACCATTTTTATTGTGTACGAACATTCTACTCTTCAAAATATCTTCGTCATTCATCGTCATTGTCATCTGTACGATTATTCCCGAAGTTGCGTTCGACGGATTTTCTTTGAAAAAAGTACCGGCTTTAAAGAAAAAAGCAATCTATCTATCTTGAGAGGCAATTGTCCACAGAACCTTGGATACCGATAAAGGGAACAATTTATCTTAAGGACACAACATCAATTTGTTGGGTTCGGATCATTTGTTTACTCAATCTGCACTTCAATTCAAGTTTATCATCTGACTTACTTTTGTACATACGAACTCTTAGGCAACGATAATTTTAAGATAAATTTTATTATGTCCGTGTGTGCTCGTGTTCATTAATTTTTTGTTTTCGTTAAAAAATGGCTACATCATTGATGACGCCTATTGCATCTATTCCGACTCATGGAAAGAGCCAGAAAAATTCAGTGGGACCGATTTCAAAAGATGGCAACAGAAGATGTTGTTTTTTATCTCACAATTTTGAATCTGGCAAGGTTCTTCACAGGACGCTCCTAAGTTGATGAGGAGAGGTAGTTAGGAAAAAGTTTTGCTGCGGTATGAAAACATTCTGACTTCCTGTGTCGCCACTACATCCTTAAGGTCTAGATAATATCCTCTATTTATTTATAATATGTTGAAAACGGCGTAGGAATTATGAAAAAAATCTGAAACACACGAAAACAACCAAATAAAGATGTCGGCTTAAGAAATTTATTGTCGGATGAATTTTTTGGAGGGACTTCAAGATGGTATATTATCAAAACCGGCTTAAGTCAAGGACAATAACTTCAAGTTGATCATATATGGAACAATTCATATTAACGTTATTATGTAATATTGCTCAAATTTAAGTAAGGCTGCTTTGTTTACTTAGATAAAAAAGTTTCTTACAGTTCACACTTAGGAAAGACTCACCACAAAATTATCTCCAACACAGAGACAATAGTTATATTACTTGAAGACCTATTTGTTCGATTGAGTATAAGGAGTACAATTAGACGTATCTATCGAAGAAAATTGGTAGCAAACTCTAAGGTCTCATAGGCCACACGTTTATAGTGAAGAAATATACATCGATGACCTAGATAATACGAGTACCACAAGTATATACATAGAGGGACTCACCCAACATCATGCCAAAAAAACCAATTCTGGTAAAGATGCTACAGACGGTGGAAAGTCTTAAACATCAGGCCAAAGACTGTAGAAGCCAGAAAAGCGAAGAAGACGCGAGCTAATGCTGTGAACACTGAATATTCCAGTGGTGTCGTGATTTATCGTCTTACTGGCTATGTATTCCGATACAACATGGTGGAACACTCCAATAGAATGGTAGAAAAAAAAAGATTTGATTACTGGATCAGCTCTCATATTTGCTCCAATTAAATCGATATCTTTTCTCATCTTACATGGCCTATGGGAGGTGATGCATAAAACGTCCTACATGGGTAAATTCCATCGACCTCTAAGATTGTGAAGGTTTTGCTGCAAGATCTGTCTTTGAGATATTGACATTCTATAAAAATAGTTCACCACTAAATAGATGTGATACATGTGTCAGAGCTTCGCAGAATTTAGTGTCTGAATCTTTCCTTAGGCAAGAATGATTTTAAGTTGTATTTATATGTGATTAAGTTTGTAACTCTCCCAGAGTGTGAGATTTATAGTGGGAAAATGTGTTGTTCTTAGCTGATGGTGTCTGATCAAGTTGAATGTAATGACCTACTTAACTAATGTTTGTCTTGAATGTAAGTTGATTTCTACTTATGCTGGTTATAAAGTAGAAAAAAGAAATAAAAAACAAAGACAAAAAGAAACAAAGAAGAGTCATCGTTGAATGTTATACACATGCTAGACTAGGTGACATGTTAAATATGTGAAGTCAATAAAGAAATATTAATGCATGGGATTATTCCCGAAAATTTAACACATATAATGACCAAAGTGAAAATGCCAGTAGCTTGTATGAATCTACACTATATATGTTTGAAAGCCTCATTTTCATTGCTATAATGATAATAAAATCACAGCGGAGCCTTACCAGATTTAATACACTAGATATATTGATAATAAAAAGCATAACCGTCAAAGGGTGGTAAATTTTATCACCTTTTTAGATAAGCTGGCTCAAGATTATATATATATGTCTAATTTGGCTTAGCAAATAAAGAGGGGTGGTGTTGAATGCCTTTTAGAACTTATAAGTTTCCTAGAAGTGGAAGACTCAGTTAATAAGTAAATTAATAATGATAAGGCGTTTGACGAATTCCTTTTGTGAGATCGAAATTTGTTCATAAAACTTTGGTGATAGATTCATAAATGTACTCTCTTTATGCGCATGCAATCCAATGGAGTGGTTGAAACGTAAAAATCGATCGTTAAGGATGTATATATGCAGTTGTTGAATAGTTTCGTTTACTACAAAGGATTTGGATGGGGAGGAGCTGTTTTGACAACAAATTTTGTCCCTAAATAGAAATCTCACAAAAAAGACACAACAAACTCCCTTCATATGAAGTGGGACAGAAGCAGTGGAACCCTAATTTGAATATCTCAACAGTTGTTGGGGGATGTTTAGCTAAGGATTGCGGTTCCTAAGACGCTAAAAACGGTAAAATTTGCGAAATCGTTGTGTGAATTGGTTTCGTATTGATATATGCTCTCAATAGTAAATGCATATCGCTTTCTTATTCAGAAGTTTGAGATCCCGATAATCCTGTCCATACGATTCATTAAATATACACAGATCAGAGGAGCTGTTGTTCTTGAGAAATAATCTTTTCATCATAACACTTGGTATTGAACCGATATTAACAACTGATAAAAACCTCAGGATATTTACACCTATAGGCTCAGTCCTATCGAGGATTCAACCTAGACGTCATCTAAAAAGCGACAAAGAGAACTTTATACACTATTTTTTACAGACTTGATTTTTCTAAATAAGTTTTAGCGAATGAGTTTCGACCTTTAAAGGAATGCTAGTGACTTCCCCAAAGCTCCGTTCTGAATAAGAATATCTATCAATAGTGGAAGTTGAATCCATCTTATCACTCATACTGGAAGATTGTTGATCTTCCTCCTATAATAATCCACTACAATGTAAGGTTGAAATTTTCAAGAGAAAATGAAAGGCGGATGGTACTATTGAAGATTATATGGCTAGAGCTTTGTGGTGAAGTATATAAGTAAACAACAGAACGTTTTTGATTATTTTGGACACTGTATTCACCTGTTATACTAGAATTATATCTATAAGGTGACCAACCAAGTATGCAGGGCTATATAGAGTTCTGATTCAACTCTTATCGCTTCCCGTAGAAGAACAGTACTGAATATGGCAGTTTAAGCGTAAATCTTTTACTGATCTAATTCAGTATGTGAGTATCCACACATTTCAAAATCATCTATGGATGTGAAGTGAGGGCGCGCGAGTCTATAAAGATTTGTCAAAGGACGAATTCTTGCTAAGAACTCATGAAACCAGGACGATGTTCATGGCCAAACAAACACAAACATGGGACACAACTGTTATTGTGAAAGATAGTTTGTGGTGTTGCCTATTGTCGTAGACTTACACGTAGTAAGGTTGGACGGTTCAATACCTTATAGTCTACTGAATTGACCAGTTATAAGTATTCGATCAGACCTCATTAAAGAATTTCAAAGTTTCAGACTAACTTATCCCACTGCAGTTGTCTCTCTTGGAATCATCGCCATTGCACTTCATGCATACCGAAGTTCATGATACTTATGAATTTCTTCATTCTGTGAGGGGATGTGTTGGGATTTTTGGGTACCCAAATAATCGCATAGAAATACAATATCTCTACAATTGAAAGTGAAGTTTTGCAGGTAGTTCCCCACATTAAATAGAGAGAGATGATGTAAAATGGTGTTAAGATAGAAAAGCTTATTCCCCTGGATTTAGGCCCTAATGGGTACCCCACTTTTGTGAAAGGAAGGGACCTATACAACACTTGGTTCGGTCCTGCTGCGTGGGCGGCGCACCACCGCACGTCGCGTCTGGCCGGCCGGTTCGTAATCTCAAGATCGGAGCGCGGGCCCACAAAAAAAGACAAACATAGATATACAGTGTTAGAAGGCTCATTAGTTTCCATCGATTTTATTTTCCGGAAGCAAACATGTGCCCATTTGAAGAATTTTTGATTTTTATTTTTTGTAGACGTTGTCTGTTTTCGTATATCTCTTCAGCCATCGTTTCATGTCCGTCCTGAAACCAAACGAAGGTGTCTGTTCAGTTAATGTACTATTCATTGCTTTATAACTGTACCGATACGAATAATGACCTCTTCGTTGTGTTTTATTTTTTCGAAACAAGTTATATATACAACTACTTCTCACCATTGTTTATTGTGTGCCACACTTCTACACGTCAAAATAATCTCATCATTTCATCGTCACTTGTAATCTATGTCGATTGTGTCCCGATAGTTGCGTTCGAGAAGGATTTTTCTTTGGAAGAAGTTCCGCTTTCAAAAGAAAAAGTGGTCCGTTCTATCTTGGGATGTAATTGTCCACAAACATAACCTTGGTATACATAGTGTATCATATAGGACAAATAGGTTTGTCTTACTACCGAACGTCAATTCGTTTGGCTCAGTATCATAGTGGTATTAAACTTACACTCGGCAACTTCAATTCATATTTTGACGTCAGACATGTACTTTTGCACATATGAGAGCATCGTAGTGCAACCACACAACGATCGTTGGGAACAAACCTAGCAGATTTTCATCTTGCCGAAATGGAGTGGCTTAGTGAGCCTGGCTCTGACAACAGGACATAACAGGAATGAGAAATATAGTTAGCTTCAGAAATCAGCTCTATTGCTAGTTGACGCTGTTGACCAACGTTCTTGCCTGTTCTCCACTATAAGTGTATATTAGTGGCTGTGTACGACCTCCTGTTTGTCCAATGAAGCATTCAAATGCCACTCATCTCATTGAAAAATTCAATTGCCTCACTGTATTTTTTGCATCTTGTAGTGGACGCACTTAATCAACTCAATGTTAGGGAACGCATCGGTTTTACTGTCTTTGCCCCCATCAGATCCTGTCATTTTGGTAGCTCATCTCAAATTCCCCACCATTCGTGTAGCTCGCCAATGCTGAATTATAGTGCGCGCGTTATTGAGTTCTACTCCTCGCATCTGATGCGCTGTAACACAGAATCATGTTGACCTTTTTCACTGCAATCGGCCCTAGGCTGCTAATAGTGTGCTAATAGTATCAATGGTGTTGAGCTGAATCCATTGGCGGCTCCATTTATCACAAAAGCTCAGCGGCTTCACAATCAACCACATGCGATCATTTCGAATCAAGTTAGTGCATTGTCAATAGGCTCTCTGCATATGTTGGCAGTGCGTTATGTCCCTTTCCGTCAAGTCCAATACATTCCTGGGCTTCTTTGGTTGCTATGACTCCTCATAAGCATTGATAAAAGTATAAGACACCATCACCTGGTCTGGACCACCTCCTTTTTATCTCTATTAACGCTGATAAAAGCCTCAAAACTATAGGCTCATGCCATGAGAATGCATATGCACCTATGCAGCATACTAATGAGACGATACTTAGGTTTGTTCTCCCACCGATACCACAAGCATTGTGATTGAAGACAACCCTGTGCATTCTCAATCTGATCACGAAGAACAGCACGCATTGAATGGTGGTAGTGTGAACGTCACAATACCAAGACAGGCTTCTCCTCTCTTTTACTTGTGAAATTAATTATCTTTTGTCTGTTTCTATACTAAATAACAAATGCGTCGCTACCACATATAAGTGTATCAGGATGTATTTTAGATCCCTTATCGTCAGTTAGAAATAGGATAACGCTTTGATACTGAGAGCCAACTCCTTGTATTGCAGATAAGATAATGATTGACACACAAGATTAAGGACCCACTCCATTTTCTGTCATTTTTTTTTTTTTGGCATAGTTTGAGAGCTGACACCTCATTTCCACTAGATCCACAAGCGTCCGAATCGATAGTTATTGCCATGTCGGATCCTAGTCATCTGAGTCTAGGAGGTTATCTGCAGCATGGGATGGGTGCATAATATCAGTGATTTTAACAGAACGAGGTATTGCCTAATAACAAGTGCTATTAGAAGGGATAAAAAAGTTGGAAATCTAGCGACCCCTATGGCATAGGTTTTGCATATTGCGCATACAAGTGACCTCGATGGGATTTGTGCTTTTTACCAGCCATCCTGCGCCGTAGAAGCTAGCAACCAGAAGATGCTAAGTTGCTGCTGTGACATCCAAAGCAAAGTTGCATAGGCAGAGATATTCTTAACTTTTCCATCTCTTTCATGGATTCAAATATATTGGTTGGGAAAGATGAACTCCAGAAATGGTCTAATGGCGTGTTTATGAACGTGTCATTCCAGACGTACAGTGGGTATCCATCTGAAGATAGAGAATCAAACCGATCATTAAATCCCCTTTCATTTCCCTTGGGCTTGTCTAAACATGTTAACCTTTAAACTTCTCCCTCTAGATTCCACTTGTCATTTTGACCCTCGGAGAAAGATGGGTCACAAAGGAATGAAATGTCTCACTTCGGAACAGTCGAGACCAACCGCCGTGAAAGAAGTGCTACAGTCCATTTTCATTCGGCTGTAGCTACTGGAAACAAGGTTCCAATCTAAGTACATTGAGAAAATCTCAAAATGTTACAAATGGAAACAACATCTAAAACATGTCTCGGTTTGTTGGTTTTGACATCAATGGTCTATTACCTCCATGACTCTTTTTCTGGTATGCGAGCAGCTCACATGCAGATTGTGATCCTGAGAAACCAAGTACCAAGTACGTATCAACCATTACAAAAAAAATAAAAAAAACACAACACAACTTTAATTGCATCACCAAAGTGACGAACATAAATCCCTAGCCATCACAAAGATAGCAGTGACAACAGAGTCCGTTGGTCTATAGAAATCGTGTAATCAACTGGCAGACTCAATTCTAGTTCCTTAGTTGAGGCCTACTCAATTTCATTATCAGTTTACGGTATTCACTAACGAGATAATGCCTTGAAAAGAAGGGTGTGGGAAGTTTTCTATCCTCGCGAACCTTCCACCAAACCCACCATCAGTAGGCGAGCGAGAGTGGTGTGATGGAGTTTGTCGGGAGTAGTTTCGGGATTGCCGTACATAGCAAAACCAATAATATACCCGGGAAGCATCCAACTTCACCGGGAACACATGAGGACTTTGACTTGAGATTAAATCAGCAGTTGAGAAGGACGGGAAGCGGGGGGGGAAGGGATGGAAGGGGTAGAAGTTTTGGTCAATCAAACATGATTTTGTATTTTATCCACCTATTCACAACATACATGATTTTGGGTTTTGGCTAACTTTTTTTTTATTTAACTCGTTTTTTTGGTGCGCATCTGAATCAAGTTAATTTTGAACTCCATGTGTTTATTGAAACAAATCAAAATTTGACGTGAAATAAGCTCAAGTGACAGATTAACTAATGTTAAAATTATTTGATTGCTTCTGCATTTCATTAACTATCTATTTATAGCATATCTAGTCATTAATGTGATTCCATGATCGCTATCTAGAATATTTTTTCACATTAATCCTTATCAAAAGGTTCCAGTGGACATGTACACCTGGCTACTTATTAGGTATTTTTGTATGTCACACGGTTTGATTAGTGGGGTTGGGGAGGAAAAAAATGCGTCACTTCTAGTATCATGGTATTCTTCCTTTTTTGTTTCGTTGATGCCCCGCTGCCTAGTACCCAGAGGTAATGGCTCGGACCAGCGCCTTGCTCGAGTCCGAGAGCGTGTGGCCACGCCCAAGCACTGGGCTCCCGGACCAGGATCCATCCAAGAAATGAAATGCTTGCCCGAAAAAACGCTTGGTTAACATAAGTGGTTGTACAATCTAAAATTTTGCAGGTGAATACAGTTGCATCTGATTCTTCTCTTCCCGGCACGCCGTCCGTCATGGCGCTCGGACCACGTTTTTAATTATTACAGAACTTAGAACGTTTTCTGCGTGTTTTACTACTAATGAAGAGAGGAATGCGCAAGCGCTATTATCGTGCCCCATCTAATACATTAGAGATTATAACCAAGTAGAGCGGAATAGATCATAGTCAGGGTAGGAGGCAAGCCAAGAGTGCCCTCCGTGGCTTGATGCTTTTTTACACTTTCAAGTGCAGCCACGTAACATTTCTAGCTGGCTCCAACGGGTTTCTTCGTCAAAACAGGTTTAGTTAAAACTCATTTACTATTAGATTGTATCCATGCGGATTGAAACTCCTATATCCCACAGCGAAGCTATTTTAGAGAAAAGTGACAGGGGGTGGGGTTGCTAGGGATATAAACAAATGGTCACACACACGTCTCCTTCAGGACTTCCCGTCAGGCTACAGACACACATATATTCTGCGTGTCAAGCGTTGAACATATTGTACACAATTGGTAGCTACACATTCAACAAACAAAAAACAACTCATAACCCATATATATTCGGCACTTTCCCCGCCGTGGATGCAGAGACTTTTGTTTTGCTCCGTTTGATTCGGGAGTTGACCCAAGGCCTGATAAATGTATAGGCCCATGACAGATAAAGACAATGCCTCAAAGCAACACTATAATAATATATGGTTCTATCAATGTTAGTAGGAAAACCATAACACAGCCATCCCTGTGGGTGATTGTATACTTTTGCCCTGTTTTTCGATTTAGTCACTTGGTCTTTTTAAATATAATTATTTTAGATAGTTGTCTGTCCGTAGCTATGAATTGATTTTTAATTTGGGTTTCTTTAATCCCTTTCTGTACAATGTCCGACGCTGCGCTCACAACGTTAATAGTTGTGTTCTAACTTGCCGTCAGCTTTATGTTCATGTCCGTATATTTTTGATCGTCCACAGGAATGGGTGAATTACCCCTGTTCACTCTATGTCACTTATTCACAATCAACCCCTTGGATTTTAATTTTTCTTATCGTGTGTGAAGATCTTGAAGAAATCCATAATATATTTTAGCACACCAATATAGTCCTCTTAAACTAGCTCACATACAGTGTAATTCAGTTGAGCATGCTCGCGTTATGCCGGATTACGGACAGATGAAAAATATTCCTAAGGTAGCTCTACACTAAGTATAACTTTTTTTACACTAAACATTATATACTCCAGGCATATACAATATCGAATGCAGCATTTAACTCAAACCATGGTAATTGTTAACTAGATTGACACTTGTGTAGAAGAATGTTTATGCAAGGTCGAAGATGTACAAACGCATTAATTGTATGTAACTATAATTGAAAAGGCTTGCATTAATCTTCAAGATCAAAAACGCGATATTTTACCTTCAAAGTAAAGTGACCCTAAATGGTCCCAAACACCGTATATCAGTACTATTGAATGTGGGCTCATCCAATAGGTGTTGAGGATCTTTCGTTTTGTCGTGCTTATGGCATTTGGGCTCCGATGTTTTGGGATAATGAAACCCCCATGACAATATACTAGCTCAACGCAAATATTCACATGGATAATTTGGCCTGCTCTTGGGGTACTAAGTTCAAGAAGAAGGTTGCATGGAAGCTTTTTGCACAGAAGGCGAACAGAAAATCAGTTCATCATCATCACATGTCTACTTTGTGGTGGGATAATTTGGTGTGCAAGTCGCATTCGCAATTGGCAGTAGACAGAGCCCATGAATTGACCATACATGGTGAATACAATATATTGTTGTTGGACTAACATATAGCAACTTATTGGGGAAAGAAAAGAATAGAATATATGATGGTCCCTCTTTCACTAGAATTCCCATCTAAGAGGTCGACACAGAAAGATGGCGACTTTGGTCCACTCACCTCCTGTTTGCTCATACATATTCTATGGTCCGGCATGAGACTACTCTCCTTATTAAAATAATATATACCCCATCATTCACGTCATTCTTCTCTTCTGCTGTCTCTCTTCTCGATTTGTGGGAATATTGTAGCTATGGGGTTTGAGCTTGATGATCTTGGAATGATGGGCTTTCTTATTCTGTTCCCTCCCTCCCCAGAAGAAAATATGAGTGAAGGAAAGGAACCCTACAAGGAAAATATGTGGGAGAAAAATGAGGGGCAGAGACGAAAGGAGGATCAGTTTGTTCGGTGTTTTGTGAATTGTTGGGGAGGCCTCATTTGATTAGTTTTTTAGGGCATTCAAAGGGAATCATTAGGAACGGGTGGGGGAAATTATGCCTCTAGTCAGATGGCACTTTTGTCACCAAGTGCGTGGACTTTAATGGGGACTCGTCTTTATGATTCTCAGTTCTACCGCAAACTCCGATCAGCTTCCAATTAATATCCGTCCCCGAGTGTCACTTTCTTGTTGATCTTTTGTTAAGCCAGAAAAATTCCAATAAAATATCTTAAATTTATTATAATTATACTCGAATTCACTCTAACTTTATTGTTGCTCAATTGAGTCCTAGAACCTTTTTTGCAAGGTATCCAATTGCAATCGTATTGGGCCGAGCTAGTATGATGTGTCACACGCCGTCGCCGAAGTAGCAAATTTTAATAATATATGAAAATGGTAGGGGAGGTATATTTCAAATTTTATTTTTTTAATAATTTTTTTGATTTTGATAATTTTTTTCCTTTTTTTCTTTATTTATTGTCTTTTTTATTCTTTTTTTTGGTTAGGTGCAAGCAGGAGATCCAATACTGGTAGTTGTGATGGAAAAGAAAGAAAGAAAAAAAAAAGAAAAGAAGAAAGAATTAAAATACATAAATAAAGTATAATTTAAAAAATACGATATTGTTGCTTGAAAAAAGTGCCATGAGTTGAATCCTTTTTCCAAATGAGATCCAAACATCTAGAAGAACAACGTTGTCCATTCGTAGATCAACCAGAAAAAGGAAAACAAACGCATCCCTTAGAGATAGATTTTTCCTAGTGGTTTCTAAAGTTCGATCTTCCATCAAATTAGTCTATCGTGGCACTCACGATGCCCGTGTGGCGGTTTCCAGAGCAATGAGCGTTTTCTATGTTAGGTTTTCCTATTATGCATTTAATAATAACCAATGCTCTCGAGTGATGAAATTATTTTTTCGGTCTAACGGCGAGGATATTCATCCTCTTCACAAAAGCCCTGACTCGTGTCGTGTTGTGCTTTCACGATCCCGTGTATCTCGGATAACACGCCATCGATGTAGGATATGGACACCGCCTCAGGCTCCGGGGAGTAACTAGTCCTCGGAACAGCTATCAATGTGTGTGTGTTCGCTTTGATAGATATTCTGTTATCATCATTTCTTATTGCTATTGTTATATATTATTATGCATGATCCTTATTATCGTTTATTGTATTTTTCACCAATGCGAAATTCAAGCCACAGAATTGCCGGAGTGAAAATCTATTACGATGCTTCATATTGACTTATTATCAAAAGAAAGGAATGCTTTATATGCATGAATCTATGATGCAATCGCAATTTTCTGGTAGTGAATCTCCACTGAATCTCATCCGCCGGATGAGAATCCTTCAGCAAAATCGACGACTGTCTCCATGGAAATCGTAGAGAGGGTTTAACTTCAAGTACATATGGGATTGACACACAAAAAAAAAAAATGTATAAAATATGCACAGCCAAAATAGGGAAAAATGTCTCATTTGTTTGAACGAATAAGTGCGCCTCACATAGGTAGCCGTTTGATTAACTGGGATATTTGTTTTAAA
>JAGVVM010006940.1:0-11874 GCA_019149425.1 Psidium friedrichsthalianum
TGATTTTTACTCAAGACCTTGTTGGTACTTTAAAACTTAAGTGGAAAAATCCATAAAAAAATTAGTACAATTACAAAATCAACTTTGGAAGTCTTGGCCAAGTCCGTAGGGAGGAGGAAGCACAAATTTTAATGACATAAAAGGTGGATTTAGTTTTCATTTTTTGCGGGAAGGGGGGGGGCGGGGGGGGGGGGGGGGGGGAAAAAGGGGGGGGGGGCGGGGGGGGGGGGGGTATTTTTTTAATGGGGAAAAGGGGGGGTGTGGTTTTTGAAAATACCGCCACGACTGGGAAAAAAAAGAGGAGGGGGGAGGGGAAAAGGGGGGAGAGCTGTGAACACTTCGGGCCAACACTCACACCTTTGGCAGAGCCATAAAAATACCCCCCAAAACACCATAGTCAGATATTTTTCTTTTAAATTCCTCCGCCTTTGTTTTCCTGTTGGCCCGGTTGCAACTTCACCGCAACTCCGAACTTCGGGGTCAATGTGTTCTTTCATGAGCATGACTCGAATACGGGGCCTAGAAAAAAATCCACATTTGAGTCAATTTAATGTTTCATTTTTTTCACTTTCAGGAGTTGTGGACGAGGGGGGGTGGGGGGGGGTATTGTTTTTTCGTAATAAGTGCCAAATTTTTACTAATCTTGGGGGGGCCGCTAATTGTACCCGAAATGACCCAATTATTGCATGGGCTGCTGAAGCATTCATCGGTACCTATGGATAAATTACAGGAGGCTTGCAGATAAATTCCTTCCCCTGACGAAGTTGTTCCTCTTCTCAGAGCAACGAACATAAGAATGTACGTATTTATGATGCTAATCAGAGTGTCCTCAAAGCTTTTAGTGGAACCGGACTCAATTTAGTTGGTGGGCTTCCGAATGGTAACCTAAAACATGTCAATGCTAGTGAAGATCATGCATTGGATTGGGTTAAAGAGAATGTGTAGTCTTCCTCCCTGACATGCGGATTCATGGGATCGCAGTGGGCAATGAAGTGCTCGCAGGAAGCAATGAGCTCTAGAGTGTTTGTTTGGGCGCAGTGAAAAATGTGTACAATGCCATAAAGAAAACTTCAGTTGGACGATGGAGTGCAGATAACGACTGCACATTCATTGGTCGTCTTTGCCAATTCTTATCCTCCCTCTTCATGTGAGTTCAACGATGATGGGAACCACACAGAAAGCCTCTGTTGGGCATTTTTCCAAGAAATCGGTTCTCCATTCTGTTTGAATGCTTACCCTTTTTTGGCTTATCTGAGTGATCTTGGGAACATCAACATCATTATGCCCTCTTCAGAAGACACAGGGGATCTATGATGAGAAAAAACGATATGCACTATGATAATATGCTAGTTGATGCTGCCTATGTTGCTCTTGAGGATGCTGGATTTAAAAAGATGGAAGTCATGTCACTGAGATAGGGTGCGGTGCCAATGACGGCCATCATGAGGAGAAAAAAAAGAGACCACTTGTGTCGGGGGAAGAGATTTTTCGTTCTGACCATCATGATCGCAAAGACCTCCACTTTGAATGATGATTGCTTTCTCTTGATTACTGACGGACGATAAGAAAACTCGAGGGGGAAGTATTAGGGACCGAATTTTTTTGGTCCACATATCTGCACTCGCCATCTTCGGTGCGACGGGGGGCCCCTTGAGTATCACGAAACCATCGTCTTTGTTTGAAGGATAGTTTCTGGTGAGGTGGATCCTTGGATTCAAGCGCAACCATCTGACAGCGAGGATTCCTTATGAGCTGGGAACTGCATGCAACTCGGGAGAGGAGCTCACACTTTCCTTTAACAACATCTCGGGGCCTTATCATGGAAGCAAAAAGGGGGTGGATGCTTTCTGTGATGGGTAGAGAAACACGAAGAGAAAAAAAGCATGACGATGGGAAGTAAGGTGGAGGACGCAATGATGGATTTCTAAAAGGGAAAGGCCATTCATGAGAGGCCACTTCATGGAGAGTGCATGTCATGCCGCATCGTCAGAGCCGTGGCGTCCTAGGCCCGCCGCGTATATTATCAGCTTGGCGTTTTAAATTTAAATTAGACAACAAGTAGATAAATAAAAGCAAGGTACTTCATTTATCTATGGCCGACAAATGTTGAGTTTATTTTACATACATCTAGGAAATGCGTCGGGTGGCATCAAAAATCGCCAATGGCCCTATCTGCTATGCAAAAATCGAGGACTACAGTTCCAACCAAAGGCTCCCATCGCTGGCCCTACTACTAACTCCACTACTCATCGGCCTGCACCATACTAACTTACCTATAAAAATTTCAACAACAACAACAAAGTGAGATAATAATCTCAGTAAGTTGAATTTCTAATCTACCGTCTAACTCAACCAATATGCATTAATCTTCTAGATAGCTAGTATTCAAACCATATCCTGGATGTACGTAAATAAAGATGGTAAAGTATGCGATACTGTGGAAAGCACGTTCATAACTACATGCGTAATAAAACGTGCCATTTACAACTATTTGAGTCTAGCAACCTTTTGAGCAAATCAAACGACAATATAATTCGTCTATCGTCTCTGTACCGCGTTAGAGACCATCCCAGACATACAGTATGGTCTTCCATAACTCCATGGGGTATACAAATTCGGATGCGAGCCCGTTTCGTCAACTTTCTGTGTTCAAGATCAAGGATAGCAACCCTATACTAGCGCCATTATCTATGCATTTCTTATACGAGGCCATACCGTTCTCTATAAGATTTATTTTCCCTAAAGAGGCCATCGCAATTGACGAACACATGAACGACTAATCTTTTTGCTTTCCAAGTAAGAGAATAACTGAAAATATATTAAGCACACTTCCTACTTGGACACCACAAAGCCACGGTCGTCCAAGTTCAAATTCTTCCCATTGTCACTATTTTTAAATCTAGCGCACCAATACTAGAACACAATTACCCACGTACATTAGCATCTTCACCATTCCGAAACTCCTCGTCTGGACCTTTGCCGAAGCACCTTTCCAAATTCAAGACACGCACCTCATTGATGCTCACCATCTCACTCTTTCACCCCATCTAAAGCACCAACACCAGCCTCTGAAGTCCCACTTAATTCACCATCACAAACTTACTTCGTTTTCCTTTTTGACCTTGTTAACCTCCTCTTCTATTCCATTCACCAAGAACTTAAACTTTAGCGTTAGATACCGTCTATTACTAGCCCAAACAGCAACTTGGTTCACGAACATAGGGCATGCACGATTCCACCTCACCATCCATCATCTTCATTTCTCGATTACCACCAACTGAAGAACGACCCTGAAGTTGAAGTGATCAATTAGCCCTATGCTCTATAATCCGACCAGTTCTGGGGTGGAATTTAGTAGCGCAACGACCCAGAACTTTTGCCTTTCTGCTCTCAAATTTTTGCAATCAGTTCATCCACTTACCTTCCTGTAATTTCCACGTTGTTACACAAAAAAGCCTCCTACCAAAAGCTACATACTAGCTTCTACCAGAACACCAGCATCCCATTCATAGAGCACCTCATCGTGTTTGATCCACATTGAGACGTTAGGCGATATATTAGACAAATGACTTACCTCTATTTCCACAGCTTGCTTTTGAGCGTGCTTGAGATTTGGAGAGTCGCCAAACGTCTGACCAGATAAGAAGACAACTACAACCAGTGCAGAGGAGATTAGCGTGAGCTCTGAGAGGGTATATGATTTCCCTTCCTCCTCTGCTTCTTTTGTCGCACCACAGCTCCATAATTCGTCGAAGATGTTCCCCTTTGTTGGTGCAAGACTCTCTGGCATTCGGTCGAGAAAACTAAAGGGTGATGGTAGAGAAACACTTTCTCTGGTGACGCCACCGAGGAGAAGAAAAAAAATCAGAGAAACTTGTTCTCCGCTTGAGCTGAACACGTGGGTTACTCCATGCAATGCAAACAGCCCACGACACTCTCTGTCCTCAATTAATTGGGCCTAATGGTCATCGCTGTGGCTACGCGCGAAACAAATGGAAGCCCGTCAAAATTTGGGCCAGTTAGACCATGAGGCCGAGCCTCTTCATGGGCCACCGCCATCGACTTCGATCGGGCCAGCTCTCGTAATGGCCAGGTCCAATCGTCGTTCTCAGTGTCATTGTTTGATTGGTTAATTTAGACGATTGCTGATTCCGAACTACTCACTATTTTTTTTTTTCCGCATGAGTCAGCTTTCTAATCCATTTCGCTTATTCCCTTGTTATTTATAACTATTAAAGCGGGCATTGCAGTGCATGGTATATGGAGAGCCAGAATAAACATAAAAAAAAAACCCATCACGAAGAAAAAGGGAGGAGGCGATCAAGCTCTCAAAAAGACCCCACAATAGCTTCGACTTTGGGAGGGAAGAGGAAAAAGAAGGCACCTGTACGCGATTCTGGAGGTGGAGGCTTTCTCCTGGTTTTTTTGGCTGGTCCTGCTGGCTTTTTTCGAAGGATTTCTTCCTCTTCTTTTGATCTTTCTGCAATGTCAGATTCCCGACGAAAATTGAATACAGAGAGAGAGAGAGAGAGAGAGAGAGAGAGAGAGAGAGAGAGAGAGAAAAGCGGAGAGATTGGCGTGCGAGAGGCAATGTGATCACGGTCCGAGCTCGAAGCAGCTTAGCCACGATGATGACAAGCAGGGATGGTGGGTCGGTCGTCGTTATCGTCTCGAGACGTGAACGTCGCGGCGGGGAGCGATCCCGCCGAGAGCGAGACAACCCTCTTGTGGGCACTTCAGAACTTCGGAGGGGAGTTCAAATATTGTATCCTACATGTTCATCATTTGACTCACCTGAATTTGCAAGGCAGAATGTGAACGAGACTCTGGATGCATACATTCAGATGTGTAATCAAGCAAAAGTTTTTTCGATGAAGATATATGCTGAGATGCAGGATGTAGGACAAGGGATTGTGGAACTTGTTGAGCAGCATTGCATCAGGGAGCTCATTATGGGAACAACTGCTTTGATGCCTGGCTCTCGTGCCTGCTCAGCCACAACATTTGCCGTTTTGTTGTTTTGCCATCTACATCAAAACCAGCGAGCTCGACAAGCACATGCACCAATCCAAACCGCTTTGCAATCATGACCGAAGGCCTCGTTGGTGATCTATTCTTAACCTAGATCCTGACACCTATCGCTGCGGCCTTTTTCTGTAAACATGCCTGAGCCACAGTGACCAGTCAAATCTGTAATGGTCCGTTAGTGAAGTGCCAAGAAGGTTCTGAAAGAGAACACTCTAAATCATCCACCACAAGAAGGAACAAAGCCGTTGCTATTTTCCTTCAGTCTCAGCGGGCTTCGATACCATTAGTTGTGCCCGTATTGCATTTTAATCATGATTTGAGGTTTTTTCAGTGGAAATCCAGTAGCATCATGAGCCACCGTGAGCACCATCGACTTGAGGAACCTTGGAAGCTTACACCGGAGACAGTTCTTCTTCTGTGAAGCTCCACAAAAGTAAAAAGAAAAAATCATGCCCGTGCAAAAGAGAGCTCTGGGTGGCTCCTTCAAGCGCGTAAGTCCAACGCACGTTCCAAAAACATCGAAAGTCACTCAGAAAAAGTGAACAGGATTTCTTGGTCATATTCGCCTACTGTACAGTCCCGAGGCGACAGGAGGAAGGATTCAAAGGACTTGAAAGAGTAGGTCGAGATGAAGAAAATGTACAACCTCGTCAAGAAGTACAAGCTCAAGGCCAGTTCAGTGGATTTCCTCCTAGATGAACCGGGTGAGGAATGGAGAGCTGTACTGCTACATCTACGACACGAAGGAAGTCTTCGTTCAACCAGCTATTTATGAAGCTTTCGAGTTGACTGTGGTCAAGGCCAGGACCGGTGGCTTGCGACCTTTACCACTTGCAATGTTGGGCCAGCTGAGATCATCGTGCAGGGAAAATCGGGCTTCCACGTCGATCTACCATGGTGACAGGGAACCGAGCTACTTGTAGAGTTCTTCGAGAAGTTCAAGACCGACTAGAGCCACTGGGAAAAAATCTCAAAGGTGCCATGCAAAGAATTGAAGAGAAGCATACATGGAAAATCTACTCTGAGAGGCTGTTGAACTGACTGTTGTATATGGCTTCGGAAGCATGTGTCCAATCTTGATCGGCATGAGAGCCGCTGCTACCTCAAAATGTTTTATGCCCTCCAAGTGGGAAGTCGTCAACAATGGAAGGACCCCAACAGGGTCTTGCAATCTTGGGTCGGTCCCAAAGTGTCTTCCTACAGGGGAATCTCCCGTGTAGATTCCCAAATAATTCCTAGAAAAACAATGGTCCTGTTCCCGTAGGCATAGACCTGAACCATGCGAATCTGCAGGACATTCTGGCCACAGAGCTGTCTTCCTCACAGACCTGGACCTCCTCACCACCTCAACAGCAATAGGTTCTCACGCTCGTTCCCTAGCTCCTTCACTGGCCTCACCTCTCCCAGGAGCTTGACCTCAGCAACAATCACTTCTCAGGCACATTCCCAAGCTCGGGTCATCTACATGGCCAGCTTGCTCTACCTTGATCTCAGACACAACAGTTTTTCTTTGGGGCCAATCCCACCCGAGCTCTTCAACAATGGCAAGTTGACGCAATCCTACCTAGCAACAATTGCCTCGATGGTAATCTGCCTGAGGACATTGGGAAGCTCTCAGGATTTTGTGATCAATTGGCCAACAACAGACTACTGGTGACGATCCTAACCATTAAAATTTCGAGAATTTCGTTGCCTAAATGGATTGATTTAAATTTCGATTATGCCATGTCGTATTCGTATGTCTTTGTATCCATGTCATATTCGTATGTCTTTGTATCTACATGTCATATTCATATTGCCACTTTCTATATTTTCGTTTAAAAGATCCGAAACCCAGATTGCGGTAGGCTCTGCCTCCTACTTGGTGGTGTAAAGATCTTATGTATTCAATCTTTTGTATTTTGATTTCCAATTATCAAACCTTAGAATTAGTAGGCCGAGCCACCTGATGGAGGTTATAACACTGCACAAAAGTCGTTAACTCACTTCCTCTCTTCGGCTTCAGGAAATTTTAATGCTTATCTTTATTTGCTGCTTTTTATATTGCATCTTTTTATTACATTATATTATCGAACTTGTTTGTGAAATTATGGATTTCTTTGACTTTTTTTGTGATATAACTGTTACTGAACACGTACACATGTCGTATTCGTATATCTTCGTATCTGCATGTTGTATTCAATTGCAATTTTTTGTATTTTTCGCTTAAAAGATTCGAATCCAGTATTTGCAGTAGGTTTTGCCTCTTATTGGTGGTGTAAAGATATAATGTATTCCATCTTTTGTATTTTGATTTCCACATTATCAAACCCCAGAATCGGTAGGCCGAGCCACTTGCTAGAGGTCATAAAACTGCACAAAATTCGTATGTCATATTCGTATATGCCACGTCGTCATGTCATATTGTCACGTCATATTTGTAGCGTTATCTTTGCTATGTCATTTGTGTCATGTCATTTTCGCTATGTCATTTGATTTTTCAGATTTGCATTTAATTTATGCCATTGCAATTTAGAGTAATTTTATGCATTGCATATAATACAACTTTTCATGCATTTAGAAAAGAAAGAACGAAAACTAACAATATATATATATATATATATATATATATATATATATTTGTGTGGCGCATGCTCCCTAAGCTTACTTGATTTTGGATGTTCAATTAATTGTTTGTGCACCCGCATGATAACCTTTGTTAGTGAATTAGGTTAAAATCAATTAATGTTGCCTCTCAAATGATTTTTCATGAAATAATTGATATCGAAAGAGTATTAGAGTAATCTAGTGTAATAAGTCCTCGACTCTAAATCTCTGGTTCGTAGAAGTAATTTAGTTCTCCCACTAATTTACTTAGATTTCTAATCGACCTACTAAGAACAATTAGTGGCGTCTTCTATTGAAAATCTTCACATGTTAAACACTGAACCAAAGTTGCGATTCGTTAGGGCGAGGGAGAGTCCGAATTAGGTTAGTTAATTTGATTAACCTAATAATCCGTTAACTTGAAATTTCATGACGAATTTTTAGGTCGCGACAAAACATATACCCACCACCATTTAACAATTACATAGTTGTCTTTAGGGCATATTCCTAATAATCTCCCACTTGCACTAAAAGTAACCATGTGGTTTCTTAAATCCATTCTATCAACATGTTTCTCAAACGTAGATAGATATAAAGCCTTAGTGAGGGAGCCGCTATGTTTTCACTGCGGTGATTTTAACCTGCTCCCAAATGTTAACTCAAAGAGATGAAGAAGCTTTTAGATACTCGCATCAGAGAGACCTCTGTTCCTTATGACAAAAGGAAACAAATCCAAGTTCTAGGATGAACTTTTCATCTAGGCGTCTTCTAACTGCAACTTCAAAATTTATTTTGTTTACTCTGCTTCTATGGGTGGAACTAACAATTATTCACTATGTGGAACATTTCCAACATATTATACCACAATTAGTTGTTAAGATAAACTCAAAAGATTAAACTTATGTCTTCGAGATTTGATTCAAAATCAAAATCTCATTCGCTTCATTCTTAATTCTCCACATGTCAAGCCTAGATCCTTAGCACTTCAAAAGCACTCAAGGACATTCTTAATTATCATCCAATGTTCTTAAACTTGGATTTAGAACTGATATCTACTAGTAACATTACACATATATAATATCAGGTCGTACATAGTATGGAGACTTTATGCTCTCATTAACGGAGACACTATCCACCTCTTCTTCAAGGATCTTGGGACTCTATTCCTTGAGAAAGGAATTCCATGCTAAACCATTTAACACTTTTATGTATGTAGATTACAAGAATCCAATTTATCGTCTAGATTTATCTATGTAGATCTTGATAGCCAATCCATAGGTGGCCCTCTTTAAATTCTTTATGGAGAATTTCTTATGACAGAACATTCAATCGATGATTTCATTGGAAACTCATTTCCAATCAAAAGAGCATCATCGATATAAATATTAGAGACGAAAAAGCACTCCCATCGAGCTTTGCATATACATAAGAATCATCCAAATTTTGATGAGTCCAAACTATTTGGACTATTCATTAAACTGATGTTCTAACTTCTAGAGGCTCACTTAGGTCCATAAAATGGACCTTTCAAGCTTGCCACCTTTGGATTGTTATTATAGGATTCTGAATCATTAAGCTATTCTATAGCTGACTTTTAGGAAATCTAACCAAGAAAGCCACTTTGATGTCTTGTGGAATATTTTATAGTCCAAGTGCGGAACCATATCCAATAAGTCTGAATGGACTCAGAATTGCATACAAGTGAAAACTTTTCTCTATATCTGATGTACTCCAAATGACTTTAAAGTAAATTCTCTTTAGAAAATCCACAAGTAGCCTATTGGTATAATACCGTGCGACAAGTCAACCCATGTTCAAAACATTGTTAAATATCTCTAGCCCATTACAGATTTCATGGTTTGAGCCCATTCCAGATCGATGTCAAACATCGCCTTTTCTTAGATGTTAGGATTACTTGGTAAATCATCATCATTAGTTGTAATAATGGTCAAATTCTCTTAACCAATTATCTACAACTTTTATGAGAAGGAGACTTTCTCCTGCTCCACCTAAGAAGCGTATATATAGAAGCTCCCACTGAACCAGAGATCCATTGCCTTCAACTAATCTGTTTTCTTTTTACCATATCTCATAGGGCATAATAAAAGCAGATTTTGGACGACACTCTGTTCAGTCCACCTGTGGTTGTCAGAAGGGCATATCCCAAAAGGGATATTGTTGCATAGGTGTAATTCACATATCGTTCCTTATCCAATGAGGCACGATTCCTGAATTTAGGTACACCAACATTATGGAGGGGCCCTTTAGATAATTGCCATTATTTATTGATATGTAAAAAATTGATACTCACCTCTTTGATCAAATCGAATAGTGTTAATACAATTTAACACATATCTTCTGAATCTCTTTTTTTTTTTTATCCCTTTGAACTTTTCAAGGATTCAAATTTGCACTCATTAAGTACAAATTATGATAATGAAGTGAAAATTTATCGCCCTAGATGATCTTATTGATTATCCAGTTACATCTGAATGTATCAATCCTAGTATGTTCACATCTCATGGTCCACGTCCCACAAGGGGCATTTTGGTCATTTCTCATTGAAGGCATTTCTCACAAGTTAAGCACGGTTTCAAAACTAGATGAATTAATTCATCAATCCTTATTTAGCTTGGGGTTCTACATTCTCTAATATGACCTAATTGGAGATGCCAAACACACTTTAGATTTAGACTATTTAGGGCATCTAATAATGGCATTCATGTCATAATGCTTATTGACTTTGATAATCGAATTACTAGCTAACTTATTAGCTTCAATAAGACCGTCGTTCTAATATTTATAGGGTCAGTCCTTCGACTTGACTTCAAGCTCACAATAACCTCACACTGTGTCTCCTTTAGTGCCCTTTGACACCATAATGCTGACATCCGTTCTTTTTCAACTTTTCAACTACTATTACTTTTGGCTATATTTTTCTTCGAAGAAGTCTTACTTCTTGAGGATGAGTCTTATCCATAGCCATTATACTTGGCCTATAGCCGTGCAACTCCTTTCACATGTCTTCATTATATGGCAGTCTTGGACAAATTTCGAGAAGGACTCAAGCAAAGATTGGAGAATCAAATCCATAACCTTCTCATTACTTCTAATGAGATCCAATCTTATCAACTCTTTATGTGCCAGATATTTTAGAGAATATAATCATTCATGGACGGTTCTCAACCATTATGATATGATACAGTACTTCAGACATCTCATATCTAGAGGTCAAATTATTTTTCAAATAATTCCTTAGGTACGGAATAATCGACCTGCACTGCACTATATTTATATTCTCGTATGACCTAACTTTTAGGTCGCCCACTTGCCACTTCTCATAGGTGATAAATGTCAACGTCCAATCCTTGGAAAGGAAGACAATCAACCTTTCATTTGGCACATAATTGAGTTTACCAATTGAGAACAATTCTCAATTTACTTAGCCAAAACATTAAAATAGGGCTAGTCAAATAGTCCTTGTCAATAACTGAAGCAACAGGTTTATTTTCACATTAGCAGAGTAATATACTATCTTTAGCAAAAAAATCTAATTGTGGGTGTTGACTTTCAACGGTATTACTATTTCATTCTGGCCTTGAATGAAATAGGTTCCTACTAATTTTTCGAATCTCATACTTCTCGGATGAGAAACGCGATCCTCATTGGGTAGGATCACTTGTGGGGATTGGAGTCCCATTAGCTCATGGTTCGCCTCACCTGATAGTTATTGGCGTTCAACGTGAACTAGATGGGTGGATCAACTTATCCATCGTATCTCATACGTGTCCTAATCATCATTCGACCTCTAAATCACGAAAGTCTCACCTTAATAATTATTGACCCCATGACCATAGTCAAGTCACACCCACCATCTTTTACAGGTATTGAAGCACAGACGACCCTCACCTAATAGTTATTGGATTCGTTTGGTTTTAACCCCACAACATAAATGCTTTAATGGAGCGATCCTCTATCATAGATGATAATTGATCCTTATGTATCCATAGCGAGTCAATCAACTTACTATGATAAAGCATCTACTCCACGATGATGGAAGGCCACGAGTCTAATACCCGTTTCAATTTGATATTTATATTGAGGAGATTTTTTGGTCTTTCAGTGGCCTCACATAAAAACTATCCATTTCTACCATACCTACTCATAGCAACAACCAGCAACAACATAGATATATCACCATCCACATATGCATCCAGATCGTGTTCACATTCGCCAGAATGAATAGAAATAAATATCATT
>JAGVVM010006941.1:0-15862 GCA_019149425.1 Psidium friedrichsthalianum
GAACAACCAACCTGCATAAGGATTCTAGCTCGCCCACTTAGAGTGGATGGAGATTCTTGGACGGGGAAAAGCAGCACTCAACATCTATTAAACAACATTAAGAACTAAGCCATACCATGCCCTTGGGAGAAAGTAGTAATGACTACCATGAATGCTGCCCTGGAGGATGTGTACAAGAAGGTTTTTGCCGATTCCTATTAACATGGTGCGCCTCTCAGTAGAGGGGTGTGAAAAGACCGTGGAGACTTTGACCAAATGAATAGGGATTAATTGATAGACATTTTTTTAGGAAGAGAATCCAATCTAAGATGAATGATTTTTTCGTTCGCTATGTGCTAACTGGATGAGTGCTCACGTGATCGATCAATGGACCGAGGAATTGCGTGAATGCTGATAATGGCCGCTCTCGATGACGAATCTTGATTGACTCAGACTAGGAACCAATTTAGAGAAACAAGAAGCATGAGATGATATAGGCGGCAAAATAATTTTCGATAGTGAATTGCTTGACTAGATGGATGGATGGAGGGAGGGCCCTTCAAATCAAGCATGAAATCAATGTTGACTCAACAAACATCGAGAGAAGCACCACCAAGCAAGATGGAGACTAAAAAACCTTGTATAACTTGGGTTCCAAACCTGCGCTTCTTTCTTCAAATATCCCAATAAAGATAGTGCTAGTTAGCAATGGTGGGTACGATCTGACTGACATGATTACCGATGTTAATAAAATTAAGAGATTTGGTTGCAAATTCGATAGACATTATAATGCATGACTATAACCTTTCATTGTATCGAAAAACATTTCACTCGTGCTTCTTTTGAAGATTAGCAAATTCTTGTGATTAGATGGAAGTGTATCCCAATTCATTTATGATGCGCGATCACGAACATTGTCATGCTCCAATATATAACTTTAGTCATGATTTAAAATCTTAATCTCTCTATTTCTACCCCCTTCCTAACTTTGTTGACGTGCTGCCATCATTGAGCACTCATGGCGATCATCAACTCCTTTGACCACCATCATCACCAGCGATGGCTCTGCCTAGCTCTCCTTCAAACACCGCCTTTCCCGATGTCCTCTCTTGGTATGTTATACAAAGAAGCAATGACGGCCGAGAGAGAGAGTAATCCGGTCATGCTTATTTTCTAATGTAAAGAAGTTCAATTTGCTAAATATTAGGGAAAATAAATATCCTTCATATTTTGCACAATGTCCGTGATTCAGGAAAATTGTCCAACTAGACCTCAATCTATTATATGAATATCAATTCAATCATCAATTTTCTGACCTTGCCAATTTATTATCAAGCCTCTGCGTGAAATACCAATGCAGCCATTTTGCTCAATTTTTACTGGAAATTGCTAATGTGTCACATAAGTCGACTAGCAAAGAGTTGACCTCCATAAAAACATAAAGTCTGCGTTTGGTTTGTTATTGGGAATTTAGGAGCATTGGGATCTATTGGCATCAAATTAGAAGGTAGGAGTTGGGTTCGACTTAAATTTACACGAACTTCCAAAGTTCGTCGGTGCATGTGGATCAAATCAAATAAAAATTCTATTAATGTTTAGTGACATCACATTACTATTCTTTCCGTTCAATTTTAAATTTATTTTCTAAATTTTTCTCCAGAAAAATATTCTCGTGTGGTCTTTCGGTAGTAGTATTACGCGGACCATATGGCATGTGATCAGCTGCAATCCTCAACTCAATACACCATGCCTGTGTAATCTCAATGAATCATCTGCTGGGCTATTTTGCGAAAAATGATGAGTTAAAAAAATAAATTTTTAAAAATGATTACTTATATTATTTGAAATAATTTATTAATATCAACAACAGCTTATGTCTACACATTTCGTGGGCAATGAAAATATTTTTTGTTCATTCATTATTTTAAACAATATAAGGGATTAATTTTAGAAAATGCTATCTAATTCATTCGTTTATCGCGAAACGAATGATTGCGCATAGGTCACTAAAATTTTAGCATCTTTAGCATTAGGCGGCAAGACCATATCGGCTCGATGGTCCCCGAGTTTCATCATATTAATTTGCATCGGCATGTCCAAAAATGGCAAAACCACTAGATCCGCAATCAAATGGACAAAGCCATCCCTAACCAAGCCAGGCATTTATTGAATTACATAGTATTTTCCGAAAATGTTCCAGCATGGACAAGACTGATCATTGGCTATCTCTCCTTGACTTTGATTTTTCTTTGCTTTCCCTCCTACTTCTTTTTTTTTTTCCTTTCCTTTTTTTTTCTTTACGTGGACATTTAGGACTTGATCACACGTTAGACCAAACGTTAAAACGTGAAAGTATTTTTTGTTTTGTTTTGTTTACATGGGAAAATTTTAAATATGTCTTCTCATAAAATTTGATTTGAGAGAGGAATTAGTTCACTAGGGTTGTTCAACAACAAAAGAACAGACTTATATGCATAAATGAAGTGCACAATATATGTTTGACTTTCTGCGCACCACGCTAGACAATTTCATGATCGAGTCATTACTCGGAGTTTGGCTCGCCCTCTTATACTTTATGAGTTCGAAATATATTTTGTAAAGTGACTTTTCTATTAGGGAAAACTCCGACGAGTCTTTGTAATGTTGTCCCGAACGATAGAAAAGGAAATTTCTAACTTGTTCAATACAGTCCATTGAACTTCTCATTCCCACTTATTCACGTGGTCCCCAAATCGTCCCTAACGCTTTCTCCATTAGATGAACATGATCGATTCCTCTCTCTTGTCCTCTTATAAGCACGATCGAGAAGATATACATCTCTGACTTGGCATCCTGTTAGCCCTAGCATTTTGACGATATAGTTCACATTACCTTTTTGCTCCCAAATTTGCTTCATTTTGAGTAATCCTGCTGAGTTACTTGCTAAACTACAGTTCAATAAAGAAGTTTTAGCATCTTTAGCGTTACTCAGCGAGACCATATCATCCGATGTCCCCCGCGGGTTTCATCGAATAAATTCGCATTGGCATGTTCCGATCGGGTATCTCACACCGATGTGACACCTCCGATTTACTCCCTAAATCACAATATCTGCTAGAAAGCCCATCTCAAAATTTGGGCTAGAATTTCTAATGGCATCATAGCAAGAAGTCCTGAGTTCAAATCATTTCGAACCCCATTTGCCTTTCAACATTTGCCTTTCCAATCAGCTATGTCTATGCTTAGTACTAGACGAGAGGGCGAGTGATAGAATAATTAAAAATTTAATCATGCATTCATCTTAACCGTTTAAGCTTTTAGAGTAGTTAACAGTGGCCCCATGAAATCTCATAGAATCAAAATAGCAAAACCACGAAGCACACAACCAAGTCGATAGGAGGACTATCCCTAATCAAGCCAGGTATATTGAGAAAAATGCAAACCAAAAGCCATTACACATCCTAGCGTTGTTGATGACTCCGCCAGTCATGAAATAGATAACGCAAGTACAATCCTTATTGAAATTCTTTCGAAAAAAGATAAATTTAAATAGGAGAATAATGCACACTTGTACGACACCATCTCTGTCGTTGGGAAAATTATCTAATTAGTTACAAACTTATTGTACAACGGCCAATTCAATTCTAAAACATTTCAATTTGGTCGATTGAGTCTTAAATCTTTTGATGATTTTTCAATGTAGCCCTTCAAAACAATTTTGGGGTCGCTGGCCATAGCCGAGGCCTTAACGACCGGCAAAGGGAAATAGAAAAAAGGGGAAAAAAAAAAAGAAAAATTAAGAAAATTGCAAAAAGGATTTGCAAAAATCGCCCACATCATAGTCGGTTATGCCACGTAGGACAACCAACGTTTACGTCCAACGATTTTCGGCTAACTTAATAAGTTAATGACTGAGTTGGCCGCCGTACAATATATTTAACACTTTTTCGGACAATTACCACTCGACACATCTTCAAATCCAAAGAATTTCTCTTTCCGATATATAATAAATTTTTATAAAAGAGCACCTTTTTCCCCCCACCTTCCCGTTTTGCCTCAAGTGGGTCTCAAAAGTTTCTTCCCAATCAAAGAGCAAGTTCGTGGAAAACAGAGACAAGGAAAGGCCAACAACTTTGTTCTTTTGGGTCGAATTTTGGTCACGACTCAAAGGTCGAAGATTTGGACTTGAATCGACGGTCACGATCGATCTCCTTGCTAACCCTAATACAAAAAATAAATGAACTGCTGCAGGACCCAAGACGCCTCTATCTTAATAGACACGTTGTCCTGTCGCTTGATGAAGGCAAAATGATTCCACTGATTGCGTTTTTCGACTTAACAACGAGTTACACGTGAAGGCGGCTGAAAATGACGTAGCCCAGCCACCTGTACCGAAATTGATGACGTCATACGGCCACGGCCAGGGACTATTTCGCAAATACATGAAAGTACAAGGACTGACATCGAAAAATTCGAAATTCAACGCCCCGGTGGGCCCCAAATAAGCCTGCCCACAGTTGGCCCAAAGATGGGATAAAGAGAGAGAGAGTCGACGACGCTTTTTGGGATCGACATATGACGACACGATGGATTCATTGCCCGAACTCTGCGTCTCTGCGATTCTCGCCCTCACCTCCCCTGAAGACGCACGCCGGCTCGCTCCGGTCTCGTCCACTTTCCGATCAGCCGCCCTGTCCGACGTCGTCTGGGACGGCTTCTTGCCGCCGGACTGCGACGTCGTGCTCGCGAGGTTGGTGAGGCCCCTCAAGTTCGGTTCCAAGAGGGAGCTCTTCCTCAGCTTGTGCCAACCTCAGCTCATTGATTCTGGAAGAAAGGTGATCGGAACTTTCGTGGGTCTTTCCTTTTCTCTGTTATTTTGACTTAGAATTTGAGAATTCGGTGAAAACAGAGCTTCAAGTTGGAGAGATCGTCTGGGAAGACATCGTATGTGCTGTCTGCAAGAGAGCTTTCGATAGCATGGGGCGATGAGCCTTTGCATTGGTCCTGGAAGTTTGTGCCCGATTCGAGGTTTGTTTACTTCGTGGAACATCATTTGTCGTTAGCTAAAGCACAAAAAGTTTTCGAAAAAAGAACGTCTTTTTTTCCATGTAGATTTCAGGAAGTGGCGGAGCTCAGAGCAACAGATTGGCTGGAGATTGAAGGCCGGATGGCGACAGCAATGCTATCCCCAAACACTCTCTACGAAGCCCATCTCATCATGAAAGTCTCTCACCGCGCATATGGGCTGGATGCGATGCCATCGCAAGCATCAATTCAGTTGAAAGACCAGGTGGTGTCCACAAGCACAGCAATTCTGCAGCAAAACCATCAAGACAGCAGAGACAAGAAGAGGCCAGGGACTGGAGGTGCAGAGAAAGTCCCAATGGAGAGAGAAGATGGGTGGATGGAGGTTGAGCTTGGAGAGTTCTTCAATGGCGGAGGCGGCGATGATCCTCATGAGGTGGTGAAGATGAGCTTCAAGGAGGTGAAGGGTTATCAGCTGAAGGGAGGGCTTGTCATTGAAGGCATTGAAGTGAGGCCTAAAAGAATCGCGTGAAGAGATCATCAATAGGTGCAAATTGTGTCTTGAGATCATCAATCTATTTTCTTTGCCCAAATTGTCTTCTCTTATCTTGCCTTCTTTTCTTTTCTTTTTTCTTTTTTTTTTGGGGGGGAGTTGTTTTGGTTTATTGTTTTTCTGGGTATTTAGTTAGTCATTTCACATGATAATTAGGTGCCGTGTAAGATGTGAATGTCCACCTATATGAATATTATATATATGTATATATATCAACTAGCTTATACATGAGCTTAGCTACGTCATTGTCACTTAAGAGAGGAAAAATATTAAAAAAGTTTATATCGGCATTTTTCGTGAGTCAAATTAGATGAAGTTAACGGAATAATTTGATTGTACCAATTTTACAAATTTTACGATTTGATTATATTTTTTTTTATAAGTTTTGTGATTCAATTACACTTTCATAATAAATTTTATGATGTTCGGTACACATATACATGCATAAATAACTAATTATCAGTCAGTTTATACATGAGCTTGGTTGGTCCCATCTCTCAAGAGCTCATAGATTCCATTTAGCTCCTATGAGATGAGCAATTAAAAAGGAAAAGTCTCTATCAAGCAAACTTGGTTTGATTGCGTTTGGGAACTACTTCCCCAAGGGATTTTGGGTGTGTCAAAATTTAGGTGTTTGGCAAATTTTTTGAAAGGTTGTATAATTACTATTTTTTTATTCTATTTTCTGGGTATCTAGTAATTCATTTCTCATAATAATTAGGTGCCGTATAAGATGTGAATGTCCACCCATATGAATAGAATATATATTTATATCAACTAGCCTATATATGAGCTCGTCATTATCACGTAAGAGAGAGAAAATATTAAAAAAGGTTACATCAACATTTTTCATCAGTCAAATTGGATGAAGTTAACGGAAAAACTTGATTACACCAATTTGACAAATTTTGCAATTTGATTGCATTTCTTGTAAATTTTAGGATTCAATTATATTTTCATGACAAATTTAGGACGTTCGCTATACATATACCTATGTACAAATAACTAATTATCAATCAATCTATACATGAGCTTGGCTAGTCCATCTCTCAAGAGTTCATCAATTCCATTTAGCTCCTACGAGATGAGCAGTTAAAAAGGAAAAGTCTCTATCAGCAGACTTTTTTCATTGCGTTTGGGAATCACTTTCTCAAGAGGCTTTGGGTCTCCAAAGCCCCTTGGGCCGAAATTTAGGTGTTTGTCGAATTTTTTGAAAACATCCTTAGCTTAAAGTGAGCCTTTAAAAGATTGAAAGCTCAAGGCAGCTTGAATGCTACCTTGAGCTTTTAGCATTTTTGGCAGACAATAGTGCTAAGGGTTAGTAAATTTTTTGAATTTTCGATATTACCCTCACTCAATCTTCATAATTCCACATTTACCTTACTGTCTTCATAATTCCTCCGCTCCTCTTTGGTTCCTGCCACTACCTTCACTTTCGGCTCCATCGAGAAGGTTGCTGTCGATCGCTGCCGCATCGAGCCCTCTCTCCACACCATCCGCCGCGACAACTACCCCGCTCCTCCTTGTGATCCCAATGCGCCCCACCTCCCCAGATATGGGCTTCCGAGGGTGAGGATCACGGCGACTGCAAGGCTGAGCCTTGCTCGGCCATGAGTGCTGGCCGTGCCTCTAGCTTGTTGCCGGACCCGTTAGAGGTAGGGGAGGGGTTGGGGAAGGAAAAAAAAGGAATAAGAAAAGAATAAAAATTATAAAAACATAAAAATAATATTAAAATATTTGGTGTTGGCCGTTAAAATTTGTCGGATGGCTGAAATGTCATAATTATAAAAGGTTTAAAACTAGATCGGCAAAAAAAAATATTTTATTATTAAATTGGCACAATTATAATAGGATTCAGACTTTTTTGGTAATTTTCCCCTTTTTTTTTCCTCGAGACATATGCGACTATGTTTATTATAGTGCAATTTTTTTTTTGGTAAGGTAAGAAAATATAATAGCTAAACACAACGCGATACAAAAATGGAACCAAACACAAGCCTCGTACCCAAGGTTACAAACTGTCACCGAGGGTGCAAGGGTGTAAGGCGAGTCCGATATACAAGACTATTATAGTGCAATTGCTCTCTTTTTTAGTTGAAATACTCACTTGATGTGATTTTTTAATTATAAATTTGTGCATATGTAACGATTATTTTTTAAAATTTTTTAAAAAAATTGTATTTAAAACTAAAATTGATTACGAATTTATATTTACCAAACAACATTTTCTCAAACTTTCTCTTCAACGCACTTTTTAATTACAGTTCACTAAACAGTTTTTGCATTTCACCAAATTCTTTTAAATTAAAAGTATGTGCATTTTTTCAAAAAGCTTTCTCCAAAAACCTTTGCCTTTGTCCAATCTAGAAGCTTACGTATGAAATCCGAGAGTCTTTGACAAAAAACAAAAAAAGAGAGAGTAAATCCAAGAGTCATGATCAAAATCACATCTTTTATCATCCAATTGGAAAAGGGCCGCCAAAGCTGAAAAAGTCAAGTACAAGAACTGAAAAAGACGACGAGTCTAAGAATTGACCATTTCATTCGAATATAATACTAATTTTGAAGTAGATTTATCGGGCAAAGACAAGGCACAAGTCCTAAAAGATGTGCGCATTTTCAGTACACATAGTTTAAATCGAGAAATATCGCTTTTTCTACTTTGATTTGTGTCCACTACTGTAGATATTGAGAGTAATGGCGAGTAAAGCTAAATAAGCGCACGCAGGTGTCACAGAGAAGCAAGAGGAGCTTTAAGGATCCGTTCATTTTTTTTTTTTTTGGAGAAAACAACTTTCATAAAAATATTCTCCGGATTTTTGGTATTTGTTTAAATGAAAAATAAATAGGTCAAGAAAAAATATTTTCCACTTATAGAAAAAAAGGCTTTCAAAAGTAGGGAGAATGACTTCCTATTTTCGAAGGGAGGAAATCATTTTCTCTCATCTTTCCTCCTTTCATTTCTTCACATTCATTTTCTTTTAAGTTAAATATTTCTAAAAAAAATAAAATTTTCAATAAATTTTATTTTTATCGAGTATTTATTGTGTTCTTTTCTTTTTAATTAGCTTTTGTTTATATTTCCTTTTTTCTTCTTCATCAGCTGGGCATTGTGCCAATGCTCGAGGCTGGTGAGCCTATGGCCAATAACCGGCTATTACAGTGGCTAGTGACCAGCTGTGACAGCCTAAATTTTTACGAGCGAATTGGAAATACCGTGCTCGGAATTGTAGCGATATAATATGAGGAATTTAATTTGTGGCGCGGCGATGCCTTTTAGGCGCGACAAATTTTTAAAGGCGCGTGTGAAATTTTTATTGAAAAACTATTGTATGAAATCGATTTGGCACAATTTCAGTTCACAATTTGGGCGCGAGACAATCTTGGGTAGCTTTTTCCTCTCCTCCTTCACCTTCTCCTTCTTCTTGTTTTCTCCGCCTGAGCCTTCCTCCGATTTGACTAAGCATCGATGGCCACCCAAAGCTCAGCGAGGCGACACCTCAAGCTTCCTTATCCTCTACTTAGCCTTGCCATTATCATCTCTCATCGCTGATCTCTCTTCCGCGGTAGAACCAGCGTGGCATGCCAAGGAGGAAAACATCGGTTTGAGCTCGTTCGGACAGATAGTGTACCTTGACAACTATGGTTGTTGTTGCCACGGAATCCCGTCATGGTCATGTGATAATAGATGATTTAGTTGTCTGGGTTAGTGATATACTTGCTGAGTTTCGGCTCACTATTTCATTGTAAACCTTTTCAAATACCCAAGTTCCATGGCTCAAGATGATAGTGAAGGTGTTGGAGCATGACGATGAGAATAGTGGATAGTATTTGAGATTAGATGTTAACATTTGAATATCCTCCTAGTGTACTCTTCGTTTTTGAATGAATAATGTACTCGAATTTCTTTTTATTTATAAAAGTATGCATTTTTTCTCATTTGTTGACTGATTATGCTATAAGGCATAGTGAACCCTAAGAAGCCATATCCTTCAGGCGTGCCTATCCATATGCATGCACTTGTATGACGGCCTCGCTTGTTTACTTGATAGTCTTTCACATGCGCCCTCTATATTATACGTAATATCAAATTAAACAGCCATCACGCCAATATAAGAAAAAAGGGAAAAGAAAAGAAATAAAAAAGATAAAGAAAGAGAGAAAAATTTTAAAACTAAAATTTAAAGAAGAAAAAAATTAATAATAATAATAATAATAATATAATAATAATAATAATAATAATAATAATAATATTATTATTATTATTATTATTATTATTATTATTATTATTATTATTATTATTATATTATTAATTTTTTTCTTCTTTAAATTTTAGTTTTAAATTTGTCTCTCTTTTCTTTATCTTTTTATTCTTTTCTTTCCCTTTTTCTTATATTGGCGTGATGGCTGTTTTAATTGATATTACGTATAATATAGAGGGCGCATGTGAAAGACTATCAAGTAAACAAGCGAGGCCGTCATACAAGTGCATGCATATGGATAGGCACGCCTGAAGGATATGGCTTCTTAGGGTTCACTATGCCTTATAGCATAATCAGTCAACAAATGAGAAAAAATGCATACTTTTATAAATAAAAGAAATTCGAGTACATTATTCATTCAAAAACGAAGAGTACACTAGGAGGATATTCAAATGTTAACATCTAATCTCAAATACTATCCACTATTCTCATCGTCATGCTCCAACACCTTCACTATCATCTTGAGCATGGAACTTGGGTATTTGAAAAAGGTTTAACAATGAAATAGTGAGCGAAACTCAGCAAGTATATCACTAACCCAGACAACTAAATCATCTATTATCACATGACCATGACGGGATTCCGTGGCAACAACAACATAGTTGTCAAGGTACACATATCTGTCCGAACGAGCTCAAACCGATGTTTTCCTCCTTGGCATGCCACGCTGGTTTACCGCGGAAAGAGAGATCAAGCGATGAGAGATGATAATGGCAAGGCTAAGTAGAGGATAAGGAAGCTTGAGGGTGTCGCCTCGCTGAGCTTTGGGTGGCCATCGATGCTTAGTCAAATCGAGGAAGGCTCAGGCGGAGAAAACAAGAAGAAGGAGAAGGTGAAGGAGGAGGAAAAAGCTACCCAAGATTGTCTCGCGCCCAAATTGTGAACTGAAATTGTGCCAAAATCGATTTTCATACAATAGTTTTCAATAAAAATTTCACACGCGCCTTTAAAAATTTGTCGCGCCTAAAAGGCATCGCCGCGCCACAAATTAAATCCTCATATTATATCGCTACCAATTCCGAGCACGGTATTTACCAATTCGCTCGTAAAAATTTAGGCTGTCACAGCTGGTCACTAGCCACTGTAATAGCCGGTGATTGGCCATAGGCTCACCAGCCTCGAGCATTGGCACAATGCCCAGCTGATGAAGAAGAAAAAAGGAAAATATAAACAAAAGCTAATTAAAAAGAAAAGGAAAACAAATAAATACTCGATAAAATAAAAATTATTGAAAATTTTATTTTTTAGAAATATTTAACTTAAAAAGAAAATGAATGTGAAGAAATGAAAGGAGGAAAGATGAGAGAAAATGATTTCCTCCTCGAAAATAGGAAGTCATTCTCCCTACTTTTGAAAGCCTTTTTTTCTATAAGTGGAAAATATTTTTCTTGACATATTATTTTTCATTTAAACAAATACCAAAAAATCCGGAGAATATTTTTATGAAAGTGTTTTCTCCAAAAAAAAAAAAAAAATGAACGGATCCTTAAAGCTCCTCTTGCTTCTCTGTGACACCTGCGTGCGCTTATTTAGCTTTACTCGCCATTACTTCAATATCTACAGTAGTGGACACAAATCAAAGTAGAAAAAGCGATATTTCTCGATTTAAACTATGTGTACTGAAAATGCGCACATCTTTTAGGACTTGTGCCTTGTCTTTGCCCGATAAATCTACTTCAAAATTAGTATTATATTCGAATGAAATGGTCAATTCTTAGACTCGTCGTCTTTTTCAGTTCTTGTACTTGACTTTTTCAGCTATGGCGGCCCTTTCCAATTGGATGATAAAAGATGTGATTTTGATCATGACTCTTGGATTTACTTCTTTTTTTTTTTTTTGTCAAAGACTCTCGGATTTCATACGTAAGCTTCTAGATTGGACAAAGGCAAAGGTTTTTGGAGAAAGCTTTTTGAAAAAATGCAAATACTTTTAATTTAAAAGAATTTGGTGAAATGCAAAAACTGTTTAGTGAACTGTAATTAAAAAGTGCCTTGAAGAGAAAGTTTGAGAAAATGTTATTTGGTAAATATAAATTCGTAATCAATTTTAGTTTTAAATACAATTTTTTCAAAAAAATTTAAAAAATAATCGTTACATATGCACAAATTTATAATTAAAAAATCACATCAAAGTGAGTATTTCAACTAAAAAGAGAGCAATTGCACTATAATAGTCTTGTATATCGGACTCGCCTTACACCCTTGCACCCTCGGTGACAGTTTGTAACCTTGGGTACGAGGCTTGTGTTTGGTTCCATTTTTGTATCGCATTGTGTTTAGCTATTATATTTTCTTACCTTACCAAAAAAAAAATTGCACTATAATAAACATAGTCGCATATGTCTCGAGGAAAAAAAAAGGGAAAATTACCAAAAAAGTCCGAATCCTATTATAATTGTGCCAATTTAATAATAAAATATTTTTTTTCCCGATCTAGTTTTAAACCTTTTATAATTATGACATTTCAGCCCATCCGACAAATTTTAATGGCCAACACCAAATATTTTAATATTATTTTTATGTTTTTATAATTTTTATTCTTTTCTTAGTCCTTTTTTTTCCTTCCCCAACCCCTCCCTACCTCTAACGGGTCCGGCGACAAGCTAGAGGCACGGCCAGCGCTCATGGCCGAGCAAGGCTCAACCTTGCAGTCGCCGTGATCCTCACCCTCGGAAGCCCATATCTGGGGAGGCGGGGCGCATTGGGATCACAAGGAGGAGCGGGGTAGTTGTCGCAGCGGATGGTGTGGAGAGAGGGCCGATGCGGCAGCGATCGACAGCAACCTTCTCGATGGAGCCGAAGGTGAAGGTAGTGGCAGGATCCAAAGAGGAGCGGAGGAATTATGAAGACAGTAAGGTAAATGTGGAATTATGAAGATTGAGTGAGGGTAATATCGAAAATTCAAAAAATTTACTAATCCTTAGCACTATTGTCTGCCAAAAATGCTAAAAGCTCAAGGTAGCATTCAAGCTGCCTTGAGCTTTCAATCTTTTAAAGGCTCACTTTAAGCTAAGGATGTTTTCAAAAAATTCGACAAACACCTAAATTTCGGCCCAAGGGGCTTTGGAGACCCAAAGCCTCTTGAGAAAGTGATTCCCAAACGCAATGAAAAAAGTCTGCTGATAGAGACTTTTCCTTTTTAACTGCTCATCTCGTAGGAGCTAAATGGAATTGATGAACTCTTGAGAGATGGACTAGCCAAGCTCATGTATAGATTGATTGATAATTAGTTATTTGTACATAGGTATATGTATAGCGAACGTCCTAAAATTTGTCATGAAAATATAATTGAATCCTAAAATTTACAAGAAATGCAATCAAATTGCAAAATTTGTCAAATTGGTGTAATCAAGTTTTTCCGTTAACTTCATCCAATTTGACTGATGAAAAATGTTGATGTAACCTTTTTTAATATTTTCTCTCTCTTACGTGATAATGACGAGCTCATATATAGGCTAGTTGATATAAATATATATTCTATTCATATGGGTGGACATTCACATCTTATACGGCACCTAATTATTATGAGAAATGAATTACTAGATACCCAGAAAATAGAATAAAAAAATAGTAATTATACAACCTTTCAAAAAATTTGCCAAACACCTAAATTTTGACACACCCAAAATCCCTTGGGAAGTAGTTCCCAAACGCAATCAAACCAAGGAAGTAGTCCAAACGCAATCAAACAAGTTTGCTTGATAGAGACTTTTCCTTTTTAATTGCTAATCTCATAGGAGCTAAATGGAATCTATGAGCTCTTGAGAGATGGGACCAACCAAGCTCATGTATAAACTGACTGATAATTAGTTATTTATGCATGTATATGTGTACCGAACATCATAAAATTTATTATGAAAGTGTAATTGAATCACAAAACTTATAAAAAAAAATATAATCAAATCGTAAAATTTGTAAAATTGGTACAATCAAATTATTCCGTTAACTTCATCTAATTTGACTCACGAAAAATGCCGATATAAACTTTTTTAATATTTTTCCTCTCTTAAGTGACAATGACGTAGCTAAGCTCATGTATAATAGTTGATATATATAATATATATATATATATACATATATATAATATTCATATAGGTGGACATTCACATCTTACACGGCACCTAATTATCATGTGAAATGACTAACTAAATACCCAGAAAAACAATAAAAAAAAAACACCAAGTATACAACCTTTCTCCCCCCCCTCCCCCCAAAAAAAAAAAGAAAAAAGAAAAGAAAAGAAGGCAAGATAAGAGAAGACAATTTGGGCAAAGAAAATAGATTGATGATCTCAAGACACAATTTGCACTATTGATGATCTCTTCACGCGATTCTTTTAGGCCTCACTTCAATGCCTTCAATGACAAGCCCTCCCTTCAGCTGATAACCCTTCACCTCCTTGAAGCTCATCTTCACCACCTCATGAGGATCATCGCCGCCTCCGCCATTGAAGAACTCTCCAAGCTCAACCTCCATCCACCCATCTTCTCTCTCCATTGGGACTTTCTCTGCACCTCCAGTCCCTGGCCTCTTCTTGTCTCTGCTTTCTTGATGGTTTTGCTGCAGAATTGCTGTGCTTGTGGACACCACCTGGTCTTTCAACTGAATTGATGCTTGCGATGGCATCGCATCCAGCCCATATGCGCGGTGAGAGACTTTCATGATGAGATGGGCTTCGTAGAGAGTGTTTGGGGATAGCATTGCTGTCGCCATCCGGCCTTCAATCTCCAGCCAATCTGTTGCTCTGAGCTCCGCCACTTCCTGAAATCTACATGGAAAAAAAAGAGGTTCTTTTTTTCGAAAACTTTTTGTGCTTTAGCTAACGACAAATGATGTTCCACGAAGTAAACAAACCTCGAATCGGGCACAAACTTCCAGGACCAATGCAAAGGCTCATCGCCCCATGCTATCGAAAGCTCTCTTGCAGACAGCACATACGATGTCTTCCCAGACGATCTCTCCAACTTGAAGCTCTGTTTTCACCGAATTCTCAAATTCTAAGTCAAAATAACAGAGAAAAGGAAAGACCCACGAAAGTTCCGATCACCTTTCTTCCAGAATCAATGAGCTGAGGTTGGCACAAGCTGAGGAAGAGCTCCCTCTTGGAACCGAACTTGAGGGGCCTCACCAACCTCGCGAGCACGACGTCGCAGTCCGGCGGCAAGAAGCCGTCCCAGACGACGTCGGACAGGGCGGCTGATCGGAAAGTGGACGAGACCGGAGCGAGCCGGCGTGCGTCTTCAGGGGAGGTGAGGGCGAGAATCGCAGAGACGCAGAGTTCGGGCAATGAATCCATCGTGTCGTCATATGTCGATCCCAAAAAGCGTCGTCGACTCTCTCCCTCTTTATCCCATCTTTGGGCCAACTGTGGGCAGGCTTATTTGGGCCCCACCGGGGCGTTGAATTTCGAATTTTTCGATGTCAGTCCTTGTACTTTCATGTATTTGCGAAATAGTCCCTGGCCGTGGCCGTATGACGTCATCAATTTCGGTACAGGTGGCTGGGCTACGTCATTTTCAGCCGCCTTCACGTGTAACTCGTTGTTAAGTCGAAAAACGCAATCAGTGGAATCATTTTGCCTTCATCAAGCGACAGGACAACGTGTCTATTAAGATAGGGGCGTCTTGGGTCCTGCAGCAGTTCATTTATTTTTTGTATTAGGGTTAGCAAGGAGATCGATCGTGACCGTCGATTCAAGTCCAAATCTTCGACCTTTGAGTCGTGACCAAAATTCGACCCAAAAGAACAAAGTTGTTGGCCTTCCTTGTCTCTGTTTTCCACAAACTTGCTCTTTGATTGGGAGAAACTTTTGAGACCCACTTGAGGCAAAACGGGAAGGTAGGGAAAAAGGTGCTCTTTTATAAAAATTTATTATATATCGGAAAGAGAAATTCTTTGGATTTGAAGATGTGTCGAGTGGTAATTGTCCAAAAAAGTGTTAAATATATTGTACGGCGGCCAACTCAGTCATTAACTTATTAAGTTAGCCGAAAATCGTTGGACGTAAACGTTGGCCGTCCTACGTGGCATAACCGACTATGATGTGGACGATTTTTGCAAATCC
>JAGVVM010006942.1:0-16418 GCA_019149425.1 Psidium friedrichsthalianum
CCTTAATATGGATAATATTTTTTTTATAAAAAAAACTTTGTGTCAATAGTCATAGGTCTGTTTCATTATTTGAGGACAGTGCTTGGGGCCTTCGTATTTTCTTTGAGTGTAGTTTCTTCTTTTTCTATGTTCGTTTAGAAATATTTTTTTTTAGTTTTTTTTTTTTTTTTGTGAAGAAAACACAGACAACTGCACCTGACCCAGAGAACCTACAACCATAGCAAGCAGATAACTAACCGGACCAAAGAACGCAGACAAGACACAGATCCGCACCACGCGATAACCCTGAGCAGACCACCGCCGCAGCACAATTGGTCTACCTAAGCCTAGAGACACAGCAACAACGCGCAGAAACACCATGGCATTGTCCCGTAACCGTACCCACCACAGACCACACCCCAAGACCAGACCCCACAGTAACTGACGTGAGATCTACCACATACACACTACCGACAACTTTTGTACCACACTTCTCAACAACCCATACTATCCAAATCAATTTCCACAAATCATTACCACCCAATTGTCCAATTAACAACTTCACATTAACAATCATTCCACCACTCTACGCATACGCACTTTCTATACTCTCCACACTCATTTACTTCAACCAAACACCATTCCTAAAAAACAACCTGGGTCTCACACAACTTCACATATTCCCCCTCCAGAACAGGTTTCCTCTTTCCACAAATTCTATTTATACTTTCCACCCCCCCCTACTCTATCTACTCCTTTCCTCACCTATTCTCCTCTCCCTTGTCTACAACACAGTTTTCACAAGAATTTTATGGTCATTTTTGTAACTTTTCTTCTTCTTTTTTTTATGGTTTTCTTTATCTATTTCTTTCTGTTCGTTTCGCTGGGCTTTTTAGAGAAACTCTTGAAATTTCTTTCTGCTCAATAGAACTTAAATTTCATACATAAGCCACAGAAAGATCATGGTCATCAAATCTGGGCCGGTCCTTTTTATTTTTAAATAAAATCAATTCTCTTTCCTCTAATTAAAGGGATGTGAATGTTGATTAGCCGCTTGAACTGTCCATAACACACGACGGATTGTTGATTTGAACCATTATGAGCTGTTACAAATTTTAGTGGGCTTATCACCCCCAACTCTACACATGCTAGTCAAAATGGACAAGGGTCCTTTTAACGGGCCATGTCACGACTCGAACCTAGCTACACCGCCAACGATGAAGGCTTCCCAAGGTCGAGAGTGTGACGCGAGAATTACGACCTTGTGACTAGGATTCTGAGAGTAGTCCTAGCTGGAACAACTCCAAAAACAAACGTACAACTATGCCTAGGCAATCTAAAAAAACTAAGGGGGGGGGGGAATATTTTTGTTGGCCATATGTTTAACCATTTCGGGGCGGCAGAAACGAATCCTGCCTTTGCAATGTGAGTTGGAGCACACACATTAAATTGAGAACATTTGTGCCCTACATGGGTCCGAAGAACCCCCCAAGATCTGAAGGAAACAGAAGTCATGGTCCAACAATAAACATCGCTGTTGGTTGTCGGTTACCTAACGTTTTGGAGACAATGACCCAAGGACATAAATAATGCATGCAAATCCTCCCAGTCGGTGTTTCTCCGGTCTTGTCCTCCCTTGGGTATCTTCCCTCCTACATGAAGTATCCCCGCATTAATAGCGTTGGCCCGAAAGCACAGTTTCTCTTTTTGTCTTTCGAAGGAAATTGGGTGCATTGTAGAGTGCCAATGCTTTGCTAAATACGGTATTAACTCTAATGGACCAATTTAGGGGGCAAAAAGAAGAGCTGGGTGGATTTCTAAGGAGTAAGGAGGTGTCCTAACCGTGCTAGGAATCGGATCAAATCTGGATTCATGTCCTATGATTCGAATATACTTTGAGGTTCGAGCAATTCTGTTCTATTTTTAAGCATGACTCCATAAAACTACTAAAGTTAAATGAATCTAGCGATTTAGGGTGGAATTTTAAGACTCGATACATATCTATCGATTCATAACTTCTATCCTATCTATAAAAAGCTGTGCTTTTTGCTTTTGTTTTACCTATGGTCATTATGTATTGAAAGCCACACAATTATCGTTGTTGCTTCCCAAGCAATTTATAGTGTTTTTTATTGGCACCAGTCTTTAATGTTGTTTATCTATAATTGTTTTTTTTTTTAAAATACTTTTATTCAAGGGCACAAGCGTAAATAACCGAGCTATCTATAGGAGTCTCAAACACTTTGTATGTCCCATGAATGATTAAATAGGAGGCCTTTAATTTGTGTAGGTGGCTCCGACTAATATTAGTTTACACACAATGAAACGAGATTTGAAAAACATTTTTTGGAAAATCCACAACATTGACTAATAACGGGCCTAGAGAAAAATACAATTTTTTTCTAAGTTCTATTGGCACAGTACCATTTACTTAATTCGGTTTACACACAACGAACGAGATTTGAAAACATTTTTTTTGGAAAATCACAACATTGCCTATAACGAGCTAGAGAAAAATACAACTTTTCTAAGTGTTCAATTTCGTCACAGTAACCCTTTACTTATATTAGTTTCACACACAATGAACGAGGATTTAAACAGTTTGTTGGAAAATCACAAACCTTGCCTAATAACGGGCTAGAAAAAATGACAACTTTTCTAAGTTGCATTTCGTCACAGTAACACTTACACGCATATTTTTGATTTCAAATGTTGCCTTTCATCATTAGGATAGCCTGTTTTGTTTCATAGAATGCCTTTATTTGAAGTAAGTAGAGCAGCAATTATTCCTATTATAAAAGCTAATGTCTATCGTATATGGCTTTGCTTAGAGGGTTCGAACCCTTACCTAATGAAGCTCGATTTTATTCAGCCATACATGCTTCGGATCGCTAGAATGTTCAAGCTCAAATTTTTATCGAATTATCCTTGCAAAGCAGAAATTAAGATCCGGTCAGTGATTGAAATCAATTTGACCAATTTGTGTCGGGGCATAATATTATTGTGGACATCTAAATTCGACACGGATTTTTGTGCACATGAAACCTCACCCCTGGTTTTCGGCAAAAATGCCATGTTGGTTTTTATTCAAAAGTTGTAGGGGACCGCAGTTCTTCACAAATCAGGTCGCACGGATGGCTAGATTATGATGTTTTCCTCATTAAAAAAACTGATCACTTTCCTTCTTACTAGATCGTTTAGGGATTTTTTCCTCCTCCTCGTTATAGTGCATATAGCCATATCTGGCATGTCTTCACATGAATGATCCGTAGAGCGGGGAATGAACGCATTAAGAGGTAATTTTTAGACATTACATATGTCGGATGAACACGGGTTCAATTGCTATATTATGAAATCAAATGGGTTCTAGGATTGATCACTCGCCAAGCTTCGGCTAGCAATTTTACCTGATCGTGAGGCCTGTAGGGTATTCCGTTGGCCGGCATATTGCCAACTTACAAGTCATCGTTGCCAAATCAAACACAAAAGCAGTGAAGATTACTCCTGCAACCCAACTTCTTATACTATCAGTTCTATATTGCTGAGCCCAGCCAATGACGTTTCCCAATACTTGGCCAATGGGCCATACGCTTTGCTCGCATGTGTGGTCTACATTTTACTCCTCCTCCACCACCAAGTATCCCAGGAACAATCCAGTAAGCTCCCTCTGTAACATACAAGAAGGAAAGACATAACGATCATCTCTTCACTTCGATGACTGTAAAGAATCCACGTGAAGTTTCCAGTTAAACTGAGAGAGGGCTGGCCTCATTCATGGAGATGCTTCATTCCTTCAGTTAATGGAGGGCTTCTTTCTTCGATTTACGGTGGTTGGCGTTGCCCAGTTGCTAAATGGATTCGCCTTAAATTTGGATTCTTGATGATTTTTTGTGCTTTGGAAGTCCACTTTCCTTCATGTTTTTTTAGTTTAAGTGTTACTCATTTGGCATAGGAGTTGGAACTTTTCCCGTTCTGCTTACTTGCAAAGTTAGAGTTTTTGGGGTTCGTAGCAGACAAATTGAAGGGCAATATCTAAGCGTGATTTTCCAGTTGGGAGAAGTTTTTGCGTCCTCATTGTTTAGAAACATGAAGTGATGATGGTTTAGAGTGGTGCACTTCTCTATCCCATGATGTCTATTGGCCAGTGGGAATTTAAAAACAGGGGACAATGTCATTAGTAGTCCATGCACGCTTCTTGGATGTTCAATTCGGTCCTCCAACATTTGGTTTTTGGTCAATTTGGTTGTACTCTTTCAATTGAACAAATTTAGTCATGGAAGCCAATTTTATCCAATTGGCATGTGACGTGGCGATCTGATTGAGCCATGGGATTCACGATTGCTGATGTGCTGTGCACTCTCCTACCAAATCAGCCAAATTCGTCGAAAAAAATGAAAGAACTGCATGGCTGTTCATGTTACTGGCACATAACGTGCATGTGGCAATCCAACTCACCTATGGGACCAACGTTATCCTTAACATTTTTACAAATTCTGCTGAGTGGCAGTGATGTGCACAGGCACATCAGCAAATGTGAGTCCCATGGCTGAGTTGGATCGCCATGTCACATGCCTACCTGATTAGATTGGCTTCAAAGACTAGATTGGTTCTATAGAAAGATCAGAAGGACCAAATTAGCCAAAATTAAGGTTCAAGGACCAAATTGAGCATATTCCCCTTAAAGAGATGGTGTGTTTCTTGATAAAAAGAAGCAGATGCGAATTGTTGAAATTTTGTCTTAGATTGTTGCGTATTAACTTAACCATTTTACCTGCCTAAGGTGGGCATCCTTATCATTGAAACTAGCCATTTCTTTAAGGGTGGTTATTGAGTAGTGAACTAGTGAATCTAGAAGTTTAAAGTAATACAAAGAACATAGTTTTATGTTTTCGTTCTTCATTGCTTAATGATCCTAGTGTTTTCAGCCGATGAATTACTAAAAGCATCCTACATACTACTTTGTTTATTCAGTGAAACTGCAAATTAGCCCTGTAGTTGAAGCAATTCTGGCATGGTTGGGTAAAAAGTGGTAGTTGAATTATCTGGTCCAGAATATGCTGAAGCTTCAGAATCTTGATTTGACAATCTCAATCCTAATTTTCTTAGCATCTCTAATCTGTCTTATCTTCTGTTAATTTTATTTACTGTACTGTTGTAGCTCAATGTGCTGAATTCAAAGGTTCATTTAAGCATTTTTCTTACTCAATCAACTGATGCTGCAGGGTGCCTCATCTGTTATTGGCAGTGAATATTGTAAGAATCTGTACATCCTCGTGGCCCACCTTGTCTCCTTGCTAAACCATTTCTACAACTCCCTGCGACGTCCAAGGCTTTACTGGGCAAGTCTTCATTCGATAGTCGCCTATCAATTTCCTATAGGGGTCCAATATCAGCAAGAAGCTGGAAAGCAAGGTTGGGATTTTGGAAGATTCTTGAAGACCATATACTTCTTCCAAGGACCCCCATCTCCTTCTAAGGTAGCACTTACTAGCATCCTTCTGATTTCGCAATGTCGATAAATGCAGTTCTCCTTATGGATTTACTAATCTGGTTTTGTGCCTTTTGTCATTTTTTTGTGAAGTTTGTTGAATTCATAATTGAGAAACTATCGGGTCCTGCACCGAGCGAACCGCCAAAAAGAATGGAATCTTCTGGTATAGTCCTAGTTACTGGAGCCACTGGGGGTGTGTTGGGAGAAGAGTGGTTGACATCTTGCGCAAAAAAGGATTGCTTGTCCGTGTATTGGTACTTATCTCTTGCCTTGCCTTGCTGGTTGCTCTTACTGTCCTTATGTGTTGTTGAGCTTAAAAAGAGAATTGACTACTTCAGTGTTTTAGAGAAGGTAGCCAACGTATATTTTGATCATTGTACTCCATCTGCAATCCACATTTCATTTGTTCATTGTGGAAAACTTGCTAGGTCAGAAATGAAGAGAAGGCAAGAAGGATGTTAGGCCCAGATGTTGACTTGGTGAGCTTCCTATCGAAGTTTGTTTCTTCTTGCACTTTATAGTTTGCAGCTTAATGAAGCGTGGTGTCCTATTCTTTAAACTGGATTTACTTGATTCGGAAAATGACTTCATAAACTGAATCCCATCCATCAGACTGGCCATATTATGGAACTGAACATGAAAATGTATGGTACATAATAAAGAAATAAATATTCACTGTTGTTTTTCTGTCATTGCTTAGACAGGTTTCTTCATATGAGTTGTATACTAGAGTGCAGACCTTTTATCAGAGCTTCCAGGAGCATACTCTTGTCAATAACATGCATTTGTATGCAGTGATCCACATGTGCTTGTGTGGTGCCATGGTGGTGTACCATGTCCTTCCTCAATCTCTGGGTTATCGTGAATCAGTTCATTTCGTCATACTCCGATAAAAAGTGCTATGAATAATTATTTAATTATGAGAATTTGTAATTTATGACATTTCTCATCTATATATGATAAAATGAACATTTGCGGTGGAGTGGATCATGACAATTTATAACTCTTTGTATTGGACTCTGACAAAATGAACAAATTGATGACGGAATAAAACCAAGGCAGGTGCCCAGGGACACCATAGACGGACTCTGAGATGGTGAGATGTACTGCTTTAACTAATGGTGGTTGACCTATATGGAGCCTAACTTATGTGTATGTAGTCTATCGACATGCAAGCTGTGAACAGCTAGTGTTCATGATTTGCAGGCTTTGGTAATGCACTACAATAATGTTCTCCCTTCAAAAGTAACTTCTGCATATTCTACACTACTGTATTTTACTTGTAGGACAGCTGGTGCATTACAAACTTGCTAGTTTTAATTTGGTAGAGCACATTAAACATGTTTATTGTGGTTGAATATCCAACGAGTCAATGGCCAATTCAGTCCCTTTGTTTAACATGTGACAGTCATATGTTCAATCTATCCTAATTGGTCTGACTTTTCTTTTCGCACTGATAAACTGCCATTTTTCCCAACTTTATCCTTCTCTGCTTCCTAAATCTCAGGTAGTTGGAGACATCGCCAAGGAAAGCACTCTGGCCCCGAGAACTTCAGAGGAGTGAGAAAAGTCATCAATGCTGCTTCTGTCATTGTTGGCCCAAAGGAAGGTGACACTCCTGACAGGGCCAAATACAGCCAGGTATTGTTTGTGAGCTTCCCATGCAAAATTTTCTGGCTGGAGATTTACGGAATTATTGATGTAAAATATGTTAGCTCTGTATCTCCAATCAGTTTTCTGTGTAAGTTGCTTTTGTCCTGTATTATCTGGGTTCTTGACCTGAATATTGTTGATGTGCAGGGAATCAAGTTTTTTGAACCAGAGGTTGATAAATTACCCTATATCCTTGAGAAGTCAGATTTGTTCTTAACTAAATGCTCAATGGAAGGGAACTAAACACCATGATCGTGATAAGAGTGATTTCCTATTTAAACATGCAGATCAAAGGCGATCACCTGAAATGGTCGAGTACATTGGGATGAGAAATTTAATCAATGCTGTCAAAAGGGGTGTTGGACTGCGGAATGGAAAAGTATTATTTGGTCTGGAAGGTGTGTAACTTCCATCATTTTGGATTTTGATACTCTGACTACATCGTCTATTTTTCTTGTACTTCCTTTGTCCCTTGCGAGTAAGTTTCCCTATTCCTGGAAAGAAAACTTTGAAGTTGTTCACTGGGAAGGGTTACTTTCCTTTTATGTTGGCCTGGGTTAAGGAAATTAAGTTAGTTTGAAGAAAAATGTGTGCCGTTATCTGTGGCCGATAGAATCAAAGTCATGACTCCATACACTCAGTTGACTGTATGTAAGAAGTTGTAGCCTGCTTTATTAGAGATGAATGGTCTGTTCACCTGATTAGCAAGCTTGAATAGCAAATTTAATAACGGTTGACACTGGTACTTAAGGCCATGTCATTGACATTCTTTTTGGCTGTGGCCAGCCGGGGAAACGAAATATTTTTGAGGTGGTGCCTGAAGAGTTAGGGCTCATTTTTGTGTTTGCATGATACTGACAACCTACCCAGGGCTTCCCACATTGATTACAAAGGAGCTACTCGATTTCAGCTTGTGAATTTACTACTCTACAATTTCGGGGGATTTGTCAATTCTTTACATGGAGAAAATAAGATGGCCGATTCAGTTTCTAATTCTGGTTTCTTTTATGTGGTATATTTTTCAGATGATAAATTTAAAGAGCTACCTTGGGGTGCTTTGGATGATGTGGTGATGGGAGGAGTTAGTGAAAGCACATTCATGATGGACTCCAAGGGTGGCGAAAATGGTGGGCCTACTGGAATCTTTCGAGGTTTGTTATTGCCGAATTTGTTGCTTGCATGTAACATGTAGCTCTCTCTTGATGGAACGATGTGGTTGTGGTTCAATTACTAACTTAGGTGTTTGTCTATATGATGGAAGGTGTTGTTTCCACTGCGAACAATGGTGGCTTTACCAGTATCAGAACAAAGGTCTGATGTTTATCTAGAGTTCACAACATGTTTTGTAGCATATGTGATGCCTCCCCATGAAAAGATGCTTGCTTCAAAGAAACTTTTTGTAATTAATTTCATCGAGTATTGACTGTTTATTTAAGGATATCTAAGGTAGATGTAGAGAGTTCCTTCTGAAAGAGATGATTGGTACTTTCTCTTCAAATTTATCAAATTGGTTCCTTATGAAACTCGTGTCTTTATATCCAAAAGCTGCAGCTATTTTCTAACATGATCCGTCACTTTTCTTGGTTTAGCTTGAAACATTGTATAACCTGAATATAGAAGTAGAACCATAAATGAGGACGCATGCAAGGAAATTCTAAGGTGAAAACTTTTTGGGAGGAATACTTAAGGGCATATGTTGATAAAGAAATTAATCATGCAAAATCGTAACGTGTTAGTGCAAGAAATCCATCTGACTATATAAGCATAAAAAGTCAGTTGACATATCGACTGCATACACGAAAGCTACGTAGATTTCCTTAAACCTAACGTGCTCAAAGTATTAAAGCAGTTTCTAGAGCTTAACTCATCCTGTTTCCTTTGCCTGCTCTTTAAGATACCTTTAGCATTGGACTAGGCTATCAATTTTGCCCCAATGTTTTATTCTCTACTAAGATTGGATTTTGGTTATCCTCTCTCCATACATCGAGGTAGTAAACATCAATTTGGTTGCCAACTGGTGGATTGGTTCTGTTGAGGAGGGATGCCTTTACTACTGATTAGAATTCTCTCTCTTACAAGTTAATTAATGAATTACTGTTTTATTATGTTGATTGGTGAAGTATTAGTAAACCGGTTTCTCAGTTGACAACTAAGAGCACCAAGAATTATCTATATCATTTTGTATCCAAGAGGTTCAGTTGTCTATATTTGCAGTACTATTTTTTTTTTTTTTGTTTTGATGAAAATAAGCGACCTGTCTTGGCAGTTTATCGGCTTCATTTACTTGGTGCAGCGGCAATTTATCTCTATACCCATTTCGTTGATAACTATATCCACATATTTTACTATTGTTTTCTCCAATAGTCTGATGTGTGTGCAGCACACTAGCTTTACGCCAAAGCCAATGTATTTTTTTCTTTTGTTTGTTTGTGCGCGCGTCAGGTGCTATGTTCTATTATTTTAAAACAGTTGGACATTTTTCTGAGGTAAACTTGTTTACTGATTTTCAGAATTTTACAGTAGCTGAGGATCTTTCTGCATATGATGGTTTAGAGCTTCGTCTAAAAGGTGATGGCCGCCGTTACAAACTCATTGTTCGAACAAGCCGTGATTGGGACACTGTTGGTTATACAGCTAGCTTTGACACTGTTGGAGGGCAGTGGCAGTCGGTATGCCTTGGTGGAGTCAGAGTTTGAGCCTTTTTTTTTCATTATATTGCGCAAATTTAATCTTCAATTGTAATTTCAGGTTTGTGTGCCATTCTCTTCTTTGAGGCCTATATTTCGAGCACGAACCGTGACAGATGCGCCACCATTTGATCCAAGCAGTATTGTGTCGTTGCAGGTGTGATTCTTCATGTATAGATTGGTAGATTTTTTAATTCTATTTCTTAAACCTTTCCTTTTTTTTTCTACTAGAACTTTTTAAGCCTTCTTGTTGATTTTAATGGTAATACATTTCAGCTAATGTTCAGCAAGTTTGAGTATGATGGGAAATTGAACCCAAGTTTTGTGGAGGGTGCATTTCAACTACCAATATCAAATATAAGAGGTTACATAAAGGATCCTGTTACTCCAAGGTTTGTTTTCTTTATTTGAACATTGCATAAACAACTTCCAACACATTTTGGACACTCATTTCCTCCGTGTAAACTATGACTAGAGAAAGCTGGCAATATTAATGAGAAGACAGCAAACGTTGTTCAACTTATTGCTGCTTGACCAGATGAGAAGTAAAGTTGACGTTATACCCACATAGAATTCAAATTATTGAGCAAAACTCTATTCTGCAGACAGGGTAGACTCAAGATATAAATGCTCAATTCGAAACTCAGGGAATTTGAATATTTTCTGAGATAATCAAAACTATCTGGCTGGTTAATTTTCTGATGCTTTTGATTTGATGGCAGTCATCATCAGTAACGATGTAAATTGGTTGAATGTTAGGTTTGTACACGTGAGCTCTGCAGGAGTAACGCGACCTGATCGGCCTGGACTTGATCTCAGTAAGCAACCTCCTGCTGTCCGCTTGAACAAGGAATTAGGATTCATTCTGACCTTTAAGTTGAAGGTGTGGTCTTGTACAATTCTATCCTATTTTGAGAGTGCTTAGATTATAGATTTCCTCAGCAAAAATGCTGATTTGACTCTGCAAAAAAATCGTAGTGTTATTTGCTGCAGACATTAAAACAAAAAAAAGCTGGTTACATATGATATTACTTGGTTGACACAATAAAAAGGCTCAGCACTTTGCCCCCTAAAGTTTATTTCATCTCAGATTGCCCCTTACACTTGCACAGGTTGCATAAGTTTGCCATCCTTATTGCTGGAAATTTTTTGTAGAAATTAACTCGCCCTTGAAGCATGCAATATATGATCTGTTGGAACTGATGAACTTATTTGTTTAAGGAAATCCTCCGATGCCAATTTATGCCATTATGAACCAAAGGTTTTTTTTACTTTCTTATATTGGCAGAGATAGAGTTCACTGATGAATGACCAGGATCGGGGACCAAACAATCTCTTTGGACAATCCATATCATTGGCTATGGGTCATGTGCCTCAAAAGCAACTCAGTTGTAGTGCAAAATTTGCCGACACCAGGAAGTGGGGCCAAACTGATATAGATTGTGGTAGTTTTGGGGTCAAAGTGAAACCAACTAATTTTCAGGGGGATTAGCATAATCTCAGGGAGCAAAATATAACTTTCCCAAACTTTGACAATGTGTGGTTGGACCAGTAATTTTCTTTTGAGGGAAGAGCTCTGGATTTCTAAGGTCCTACCATGCTAGCATTAGATAAAGCTCATTTGATGGAATTCTTATGCAATCAGTCGCTAGGTGGATGATAAAATACTCCTTTCGAAGAAATCAGCTACTTTTATATCTTTGATTTTGTGACATCACCATGTGTATTCTGTAGTCATGTTACGAACTATGTATTGATGTTACTTCTGCATGTCTTGCCTTTGTGACGACTTCTCTCGGTCCTACTCATTCCACCTCTTGTTTCCATGAAGAGTGTTCAGTCTGGAATCAATTTTTATTCCCTGTTGTTGCTTTATCATTTTGCTGGCCTTATCTGGAGCAGGGGGAGGATTTGATACGAGAGAGCGGAATTCCATATGCCATTGTGAGGCCTTGTGCATTGACTGAGGAGCCAGCTGGAGCAGATCTTATTTTTGATCAAGGAGACAACATCACGGTAATAGAACTATCTTTGGTTTCCTTGCATAGCTAGGTTCTTTCATCCGCGTCTTGTTTCAGATGTATGAACAGGACCATCTTTAAATATTTATTGAAGTTTCTTATTCCAGTTTCTATGGCAAAGTAATGTGTTATTATTCAGGGGAAAGTTTCGAGGGAAGAGATTGCTCGCATTTGTGTGGCTGCTCTGGAAAGTCCATATGCTTGTGACAAGACATTTGAGGTAAGTAAATGGCACTCTATTCATGTCGCATAAGAAAGGTTCTCTACTATCAGGAACTATTAATGAGATTAGGGAGATTACAAAGTTTCCTTTGGCAATAACTTTGGCAATAAGGGATCTGTCCTTAATGCCAAAAGAATGAAACAGATAGGTTAAGGAGTTTGGGCATTTTCTTATATTTGGTGAGATAGTCAGTCGATGAACAGATCTTTCCTTTTAGATGAGGAGATTATCTACCTTGACTGGATACACTGACAAGCATTACGAGAGGATTTTGTGTGCTCAGTCAAAGCATAATTTGGGGGTTCAAAACTGAGAATGATGCCTTTTCTCATCCTGACAAGGATCTTATTTTCATTTTCTCCGCAGGTTAAAAGTGTAATCCCATTCAGTGAACCATTTACAGTGGACCCTGACAATCCGCCTCCTGAGAAGGACTACAATGAGTACTTCAAAAATTTGAAAGACGGCATCACAGGGAAGGAGCTCCTTCAGAAAAGTCCCATTGCGGTCTAATGGCCAGTTCATCTTATATCTTTCACTTCATACTTGTAAGTACACCTTGTAACTTGTTTTGAATTAATTTCTTGGATTTTCTGTGAACTGCTCATTGTATGTGCGTGGTTTAAACATCATCCTCCTTGTATTGTAGCTCTTTTAGAAACTAGTTTCGGATGAAACAGACAAATAGAAATTGTTGAGATGATTCTATTTCCCCCTTTTAATCACGGGTAAAACTTCTAAAACTAACATGCATGGATATTGGCTGTATAAATGATCGATTTACGGCCCTCTTTCCTAATTACAAGGTAGTTTGACTTTAGCTTCTTTAATGTACAACAAGTGCGAGACTGCAACTTAATTTTTTCTCCATATTGCGTAGGGAATCTTACTCCGAAGATAGCAGACATTATGTAATAAGAAGACTTACCGGATAAAAATATACGTCAGTGCCGAATTCTCATGTCAGTGTGCAGATTTGAAGCATCACTTCATCAAACTTGGTGTAGCGTCGGTCAAAGGGATGCCGGAACATTTTGTTTATGAGTACATGTATCAACATTCTGCTGTTGAATACTGAATCCTCTGTTTATACGAAAACGTATTGTATCCTGTTTTATTAGCACTTCTATGAATTTTGGCATTGCGATTATTTTTCTGAATGATCATATGATCCGCCTTCAACGACGCATCATGCATTTACTATATTCCTTTGTTTATTTAGTTCCAGCGTGGATATTTCCAATGAAAATCGGGCTTTGTTTTGAGGGATTCTTAAAAGTGTCTACAGATGAAAATTTGACGGTAAATTATACTTTGATCCTGCTGTTGAGGACGGTGTCTCACAGATATTGCTAAAAGCTACTAGGCACAACGGATCATCCACTTTAGTATGAATGAAATTCTTCTAACAAACTAAAGGCATCACATTAGTAGCAAAATCTAGGATGCTTCCTAAAAAACAGAAGGAAAACGATGCTTAGATCATGCCAAATATAAATACGAAATCGCCTCAGATTGTCGCTTATATTTTGGTCATTTTTTTCCCATCAAGAAAGGCAAGGAGATACCAGAAACGAAAAATTGACTGTGTTGGAGAGATCCCTGTTGAAAAGAAAATGGTACAGCTGTACCTGTGGCAAGTGTCCATATATATGAAGGGGAAAATGCAAGAGTCGTGGGTAAGAGTTTCTTGGTTAAGTTCTTGTCTAACAGGCTGAACCTTCAGGTGACTTCTTGTCTTTTGCTTGAGGTGGTCCCAGAATTTTCTTTTTTTGACCGTAGCCATGAAATACAGAGACAAACATGAAATACACAGTACTTTTGTTTGATTTGGCTTCAAGTGGTACCTGATCATCTTGTCCTGCATATGTAATTTGAAACCTCCAGAGCTGTTGGTACACTGATGTCGAATCTTATCCATATCGAGCTATCTACGTGAATCTATAGTATTCACTTTGCATTCTAGAGATCGAGTCACTCGTTTTAGTTGTACAGTCAATGCATTGTAGATCCAAGCATGTTGTTTCCATGCAGTGTATTAAGCAGTGAAAGAAGCGGCGAAACTCTTTGTTTAGTGATTCGGTCCACCTGGGGACCGACTGGTGATCTGAGCAACCTGTAGATCCCCACCGGACCAACCCATTTGACGGCTGAAACCACTTCGTCTACAGTGTACTGAGTCTAGGCATGAAATTACCTGGGAAGTGACTGTGAAAGAACATTATGAGACTGTCGGACTAGCAAACACCTCTTTCTCTACATGGCTTGCTAAAGGCATGCATGGTAATGCTTGTAAAGCAGAATTTTTGCTTCAGAAGTGCTTTTGGAGCAGAAATTCGTTTGATAATGTAATTTCTGAAGCAGAAATTTGTTTGGTTTACAATTGTATATTTCTAATTCTGAAACAACTTATTACTTTAGAAGTTATTTTTTAGAACTTTTGAGAAATAAAAAAAGTTACTTTCCATTATCAAAAATCATTTTTTTTTCTTTTTGGCCCTCCCTTTTCATGTTTTGCATCTCTCTCTTTGGGCGTTTGTCTCATCCTGATCCGGTCCGAATAATTCTTTTAATAATAAAAAAATTTCATAAAATAAAAAAAAAGATTAAAAATCCAAAAAATGGAAAATTCATAAAAAAAAATTCTATTTTTTTTAAATTCAGAAAAATATCCAAAAAATTAGGAAATGGGTCTATTCAACTTGCTATTCTTTATTTTTGATGATTTTACCCTCTCTTTTTTTAAATTGATGGTTTTGCCCTTATGGGCAAATCGTCTCAGAAAATTTCAAAAAATTTTAAAAAATCACAAAAAATGGGAAGTAGTCAAATTTGAGTGGTTAAACCCGTCTTTTATGATTTTCACTTTTGAACTTTCTCAAAACGACGATTTTTCCCTCCTATGGGCAAATGGTTCAAAAAATCCAAAAAATCTTAGAAATTGAGAAATGGACACATTGAACTGGTCAATCATATTTCTGATAATTTTGATTCCAAATTTTTTCAAAATAACAATTTTGCCCATTTGAATAATTTGTCTCTAAATGTCGCAAACTCCTTCCAATCCTCCTAACAGCCCTTCTCTCAGCCTTTTGGGATTCATCAGAGATGCCATGTTTTGATTTGATGCATTTTATCCGTATGTTCTTAGTTCCTTGATTTGCCAACTATATTTATTAATTGTGATTAACAGGTTAGATAGTCCTATCTACATGAACTTTGAAATTTTCTGTTTCTCACTTTGTTTGTTTGGTTTAGTCTAACAATGGATGTAGCTGCTCCAAAACACCCTTCTTTGATCTAATGGAGTCTGTGATCCTGTGCCCTCTATTTTTCTCAAAAAAATAAAAAAAACCAAAGTTGGGTCGAAAAGATAAAGATTATGACACCTTAGTCTTTGCCTTCCCCCACTCCCCCCCCCCCCCCCAAAAGATGCCTTCATGCCACATAAGCTCATCATTATTATAATTTTGTGTTCCAAGTTCTCATTAATATCTATTTGATCTTAGGGCACATATAACTACCATAGATTTGTGCTTTTAGAGATGGTTTAGGCATGAAAAAGGTTCATATATTATGTCAATTGCAATATAAATTATGCTAGAGGCACAAGAGAGGAGCATTGAAATTTCCTATGCTTTTAGCGTTGATATATGAACTCGGCCATCATATTCATTAATACAAATTTTTTTTCCATAATTTGGTCCTCATTTACATAAATAATTAAATGATGAATTATATGTAAATCCGTCAGTATTTGCATTTAACTTTTTTTGAATAACATGCATTTTAGGTTATGATCAATAATTTTCGTAGGAATATTTTGTGTTAATAATGTTCCAGAAGTAGAAATTTTCAATCGTTACCAAACAAATTTTTGTTTAAAAAGAAAAAATTTTGTCTTGTTATGAAACATCTTTCTCTGATTAGAAATCAACTTCTGAAGCAGAAGTACAAAAATCAACTTCTGCTTATGAAGTACAACTAGAAAAATCAACTTTTGGCCAGAAGTTGATTTCTGAAGCAGAAGCATTACCGCGTGCACTCCAAGAAAGCTCATATTCTCCTCCAAAAATGAGCTTATGTGATGTGCTATCTACTTTGTCCTTGATAAAGATTTTTGGAGGGTCTTGACACACAAATAACGTAGTGCACAGACTAGACGTGTGACCGATGTTAGACAACATAAGACGGTCCTATGCATAGCCTCACAGACGAATCCCTAGAACATAGTCCTACACGGTTGATTTAGCGGTTGAGTCACTGATATAGCAAATGAATTGGGCCCGTGCCACGACGTTGGATTCCTCGCACAAGCCAATGAAGTCAATCTCACGTTTGAACCGCTTATTCAGACTTCAACT
>JAGVVM010006943.1:0-14556 GCA_019149425.1 Psidium friedrichsthalianum
ATATAATATATGGAGGGGGAAGATACAAAGTTGAGAGTATGTTGTTTAGTTTGGGGATGGGAACATAGTGTATAGGGAATAAATGTTAGGAAGAATATAGTAATGTGAGAAAGATATAAATAAGAGAAAATTAGGAGGATAGGGTATAGGAGTTTATAGAAAAGAGATGATTGAGATTTGAAAGAAGAGACTTAAATAGTTTATAGCTATTTTAGTAAGTTATGGATTAGATCGAATAATTTAGTAAAAAATGTGTTAAGAAGTATAATATAAGTAATGAGATTGTGACTCGTCATCCCTATTTTGCTCTATGTCATAGCGGGCTGCTAACCACTGGTCCCTCAACCGGCTCTTGGATTCCAGTCCACGATCCTTCGAACCAGGACCAATTTGAAGATCAGAGATCACTGAAACCCCCGCCACACATATTCTTGGACGCCTCAAAATAGGTAGTCATTTCAACTATCTATGGACTTATTCATCTAAAATAAGGGACATATGATAAATAAGCATCTGTCCTTAAGATAATTCATAAGTACAATATTTATGTCATTAACATGTGACCATCACATTTACTATTAGGGCATCCTTCGCTAAAAGGCTTGTGCGCCTTTGATCTTTTTTTTTGGTAAGATGTTGACCCCTGGTTTTTTTTGATCTTTGTCTTTTTAGAAAATTCATAAATAATCTATAAAAAAATTCATAAAATTGGGAAAAAAATTGGGAAGCCTTTTTGCAGCCCTAGGGAACAATTTTTGGCCACAAAAAGGATTTTTTTTCCCTCTCTTTTTTAGTATTTCAAGCATTTTATTTTAGAAAATTCATATAAAATCCATAAAACTAAACAAAATTACAATTTTGACTTGGAAGCATTGGGCCAAGCCTAATGAATCATTTTTTTTAATAAAAAATATTTTTTTCATTTTTAATATTTTCAGAAAAAGAAAAGTACTTAAAATTCGTAAAAAATAAATATCATTTGAGGCCATAAAATCCACAAAAATCGCCAATATTTTTATTTTATTTTATTTTCATTTTGGCCATAGAACATTAAAAATGTTGATTTGAGATTATGGTTTTTCTTAATTCATCATATTCTCGAATTAATTCAAAAATCCTAGAACATTTCATTTAGACAACTTTAAATTTTTCCCTTTTTTTTTTACATTTTGAAGAGTCGTGGCATTCCCCGCTATTTTCTAAAAATTACACTTTTAATCCAACGTTCAAGGAATTGTTAGATTTTTCACGAAAGGACCAAACTCCTAAGAATAATAAACATTGTCAATTGTCCTCTATTGGCTTAGAAAATGCAATTCACAAAATAATTTTTTAGAGACCAATTAAAAATCTAAGCATGTTAGCCGCTCTAGTTTTTTATCCCTTGAATCCATTCGTGGCATTGGTTTGATCTAAAAAGTGTCATTAAAGTTGGATTTGATGAAATTCAAATTTTTAAGAAATTGGGGATTTTGTATAAGTACTTAAAAAAGTTTGAGAAAATCACATTTTCTAATAGATTTCATGCCCCCGAGTTTAAGTTTGGGGGGTTTAATTTAGGAAAAATTTGAATTTTTGAGGGGTTATTTTACAATTTTTGAGTGCCAGTCCCATCGGGTCGAACCAAACTGACAAAGGACCCCGTCACCATCATCTTCCCCAAAATCTGACGTTTTCGGACGCAAGAGAAACCAAGCAAAAATCATAACCCAATTCGCATCCAATTCTACGTCTTCAGACTACCAAACTTGATCGCCGGAGTTGTCTAAGTTCTCTGACGCTGATTTGAGCACAAATCACGTGGTGTCACGTGCAAAAACAAGTTGGTTTAACCATTCCCATGCAAATTTTTGAAGCAATGGGGATATAACAACCTGATGTGTTTTGGTTAAGGGGAGGTTCATTCATGCATAAGACTTGAAACAGAATAGAGAGAGAGGGAAAGAGGAGAGAGAAAGAGCTCTCCAAGTTCTCTACAAGTTCACCATAAGCCAAGAGCTTCCCAAGCTCGGCCAAGTCGTCCTAGGAGGAATTAAAGCTCAAAACCACTTCTCCGAGCTTCCTGAGGATCTAGCAAAACTTCCTAACCCACCCAATCAAGCTCAGAAGTCAAGAATGTGAGTGCCATTTTTGAGCTCGAAGGTCTACAACAATCGTGGATCAGTATTCCATCAATTATTTTGCAAACTAGTGTGTGTTTTTACTCCCTAAACATCACTGAACATACTGCATTGTTTGTTTTGCATTTCCATGGCTTAAAACCCCAAGTTGAACCTCCTACCAATCGTGGTTTCATTACAACTTGGCTAGAAGATCTGGCAATCTAGAGCTCGATCTGAGCTTCAGGTAAGTTTCCTTACTCTCTATGATGCTGTCCTATGAATTTCAACTCTAACTATGCTCTTGTATGATTGAACATCCATGGCCGAGCTCTATGCAAGCTCGATTAGAATAGATCTCACCATTGAAATGCCTTGAATTTTGGATATATTGATCTGCATGCTTAGACAATTGTTTGAGAATGGTTTTAGGCTAATCGGAGTGTGTTTGACCATTAATCGGAGTCGAGGAGCTCTTGGCTATTCATTCTATTTTTAGTGTGATGGAGAGATGATGATGGCTCCACGTCACACTAATGTAGCACTGACGTAGCAATGCCACATCAGTTCCTTAACCATCAAAGCCTGATGTGGCGTGCTACGTTAGCTCATCGTTATAATCCATTTTATAATGGTATAAAAATAAAATAGATCGGACAGTAGGAGTGGTGTCACTTGTCCAAATCTGGTTTTTTTGAAGATAAAAAAAATTTCATAATCATTTTTTCAATTATAAAACCTTTTTCAAATAAAAAAATAAAATTTAGATTGGATTATTGAGATTTGGTCTGAAGGTTTAATCTAAGCCGTAGATTTTAGTATTTGGTTTGGACGGCTGACATCTGGTCTTCGCTTAATCTGGACCGTCTATTTGGTCGTCCAATCTGAGGGTTGTAGCTTAGCCATGTGTGCAATTCTAGGCCATTAGATTAGCCGGTTATAATAACAATTTTGAGAAAACATATAAAAAAAACAAATTTTGGAAAATAATAATAAAAATTCAACACGGCATCGTTTTAGGTCTCAAGTCAAAATCCATGTGAGTTTGGGTTTGGGCTTCAAGTTGTGGGCCGGATTAACCTAACCCGGCTTGAAAAATTAAATAATAAATAATAAAAACCTAATAAAAATCGAAAAATACTTTAAAAATAAAAAAGGAAAATTCATAAAAAGAAATTCTAAAATACTCTAGAAAATTCAGAAAATTTTGGAAAATTTCCCAAAAATCATGAAAAAATAGGAAATGACCACATTCAATTGTTTGACCTATTTCATGATTTTGGGTTTGTGAGCCTTGAAAAATGATCGTTTTACCTCTCTGTCAATTTGATCCTAACTTTCTCAAATTACCCTTGAACCTATTGGTGCATTCTTTAAGCCCTTGCATCTTGATTCCTTAATTATGCACTTTTGATTATTCACTGTCTCTGATAGGATAGTCATTTCCCCATTTACATGAACCCTTTAGGATTTAGGACTTACCTCACCCAAAAAATCTGCATGAAATTTATAAGTTAAAAATCACTCGACTTAGGTACCGAAAGGGCGTCAATTGAAAAGTTGGCATAATTAAGTCATCGAACCTACTTCTCTGATTTTCGTAGAACCGAACAGTCTCTCCCAATCGTGCAGTAGGATTTCCAATCTACCCTCCAAAAAAATTGGTTGCAACTCTGAAGGCTTGTACACTAATCATATATCACCCGGCCATACTAAGGTCGACCTCGTGTGATAAAATTTCTTCGTGACGCGATTTAGTATGGGCCTGGAAGGGCCTGCACCTCGATCTCACCCGTCATATCAAGCGGACAAGATCCTAGCAATCCATTAGCTCCCTCGAGATTGCCACTTAGGTAAAAATCTCGAGGAGAGTCGCGACAAAGCTCAAACCCTATTTTTCTTACTAAAGAGTTAGATATTAGAAGATTTCAAGTATTCCAAATATCTCAAGTCCTCAAGATGGGTCATGCTCTCATTTTATTGATTGTCCAAGAGTCATGTAAAATTTTTCAATGAATGCAATGTGATGTAGGAAATTATCCAAAACATCTTGCAACATAACAAGCATGGTAAAAATCCCTTACGATGATGCTTTTGAATCAAATTATCTAAAATCACCAAAAGAGTTTGATTACAACATCAATTGGAGTATACTCATCAGAAATGGCTTCTCACAATCTCGCTCTCTAAATGATTTTGTTTCCTCATTGGGGAAATTTCTAAAGAATACTCAAATTATCGCTCGAAACCTATGTCAAGAATTTTGGGACCATTCTCAATGCATACATTTTGATTGATTAGAGGAGATTTTTTAAGGGATCGTAAAGTAGTTTGGTCAAAGGTTTATGCAATGAATAAGATGCTTTGAGGCTTATAAATAAATCAATTTTTGAAGATATCTCCTTTGTGTTTAAAAGTCAAGAACCTCAAAAATAGATAAGACAAGATTGTACTTACTCCTTTATACAGTAGCTTCTGTGTGAAATCCCATGTATACTGGAAACATCTCAATCAAAAAAATCTTTAGGATATGTTGTAACATTGGTTTAAGGTAGGCTTGAAAAAGGCCATATTTTAGAATGAAAGGTACGAAAGGTTGGTGATCACCATTGCATCATTACCAATTATCATATCCGTTGGGGATAGACATATATTTTTGAACTTCAAAAGTTCCTTAGGTACTCATTTTCATCCAGTTATAGAGCTCTTTTCTTTTCTTTTCTTCTCGTCTCACTTGGCAAACCTTGCCTTTTGACATGATCATATTACTTTTTCTTTTCAATCATATTCGAATCTCATGATTTTTCAACAAATGACTTTGGCCCTACTTTTACCAGGCACTTTGCTTTTGCTAGCTCTTAACACATTCATTTTTTTTGCCTTTTTGACTCCTTTTTAGATTGGGCTCTAAGGGCCTTTTCCACTTATGATCTTACTCTCTTTTGGTAAATCATATGCATTACCCCGGTGTTGGGAGGTTATCACCAAGCATTTTGAAATAAAGATTTAAAGGCTCAAATTGGCTCATCAAAGGATAAATGTGTGTGGTATAGAGAAATGAAATACTCTCCCTCACTTCAAGATGTTTCAAGCTTCCACAGGATATCACCTGAAGCTATCACAAAAAGGTTAATGCAAGTTAACACAATAAAGTCTTAACTTGATCTTTTTTTCCAAGATATCAATTGATGAACCTCTAAACGTGCCTCAATGTGGGGTGGTTCTTGACAAGGTTGTTTAAAGAATTCTCTCTTTATAGGCTCAAATGGGTTTACAAATGATTATAACGTGTTTAGGATAAAAAAAAAAATGAATGTGTCTTTCGTCATTTCAATTCATGTAATCACTGAAAATGATCCATACATCCATATACATGGGTTTTTACCTTATTCTTTTCATCACTCATCACTCAAGCGTGTAGGACAGCTTTTGGTATGGCTTATCTCTCATCCTTTGAGGTACTCCAATTGATAGGTTTTAAACAACTTCATTTGGAAACTCATTTCACTTTCATCAAAATTCAATCTCCATGGGGAATTATGATGCCTGATGTATGTTTGAAATATGTTTTAGATGGCTTCAAAGCGTTTGAATCAGAATGCAAATGAAGTTCTAAGACGGATATTTTCTCAAGACATGAACTCGTTAAATGTTCAAATGCTTCTTGAAGTCATTATTCATTTTATGAACTTTCTAACTTAGATCACAAATGGCATGATCTTGAAAATTTCAAAAGATTAGGAAAGGAATACTTATCTATTTGTCATAACTGAGAGTCCCTATAAAAATAAAAGGGAATGTGTCAGTGTATGTCTTTAAATTTGAAGCAAATTGGAATAATACAACTTCACCCTTAATTTGTGTTCTAATCTGGATGCAATTGTATAGATTGTGGGGATTTATAATTTACTCAATGAGACAAGATTATTAGAGGTTCCAAGATCCTTTGAAATCCTTGAGTTTTAGAGGGAAGGGATACTTGCCTGTTCACCATGATAGCGAATCCCTGTTAAGATAAGAAATGAAAAGTTAGTATATGCTCCATATCTGAAACAAGTGGGAATGGTACCGTCTTACTCATGATTATGTATTTCTATCCAAACACTAGTGAATGGATTGTAGGAATTTATCATTTGTGCGGTGTGGCAATGAACCACACTCTTGTGTTTATCTCTCAATTGATTGATGTCTTGCCTTTCTTTATTAGATGTCGACATTTTCCTTCCAATTGAGTCCATGTTGAGGATTATTTAGCTTTCTTCATTGTCGAGATGCAATTGATTGGGCTAGACCCACTTGCCCCAGTCTGATGCTCCTTTCATCTGAAGGCTTTAACATGTATTCTTGCAATCCTCATTTGGCCTGCCATGCCTCTCATTTGATTATTTCTTCTTCTTTACCTATATGAGAAGGAAAGAGATGTTAACTCGCATTTTAATTGACTTGAATTTTCTAGGAACAAGATGCTCCCTTGAGAGGTTGTCGTTTTGCTACCTAAGTGTTGACACTGATTTTTGGCCAATTTTATTTTTAGAAATTTTTAGAAAATCCATAAAAAATCATAAAATTGAAAAATCAACTTTGGGGACCTTAGTTTGGCTTAGGGAACCAATTTGGAGCAAAAATAATTTTCCATATTTTTCACATTTTTCTACATTTTATTTCCAAAAATTCACGAAAAAATCAATAAAAAATGATTAAATTAAAAAATCAACTTTGGGGACCTTAGTTTGGCCTAGAGAACCAATTTTGAGCAAAAAAAATAATTTTCCTTATTTTTTGCATTTTTAATATTTTTCAGAAATTAGAAAAATACCAAAAAATTAATAAAAAATAGTAGTTGAGGCCAGAAAATTACCAAAAACTAGTCAGTATTTTTAATTTATTTTCTCTTCATTTTGGATGAATAAATTTAGAAAAATAAAGTCTGGAATCTAGGGTTTCTTTGTTAATTTCATTTTTCAGAATATTTAAATAATTCTAGAAATTCCATTTTAGCTTTTTGATTTTCCATTTTTGCATTTTTTAGAGTTGTGTCATCCTCCTATATTTTTTCAAGATTAAAATCGAGTCCAAAAGCCCTCAGAATAGCCAATTTCGCTAAAAGGACCAAAATGCAATTTCTGATTTTCAAATTAGACCCTAAAATCACTAAAAATGAAATTAAAAATTTTTCAGGGACTGAATTGAAAATAGAGCGACGTCACCCCCTAGATTTTGACCTTCTAAATCCAATGGTGGCAACAATTTTGCAAAAAAGGACTCTAAGACTTTGAATTTTGCAAAATGAGTTCTTGGGTCAAACCAAAAATGGGGTTTTTGCGCAAATATTGAATAATTCTAGGGAAATGCCATTTTCGAATAGATTTGATGCCCCTGAGCCCAATTCTGGTGTCAATTTGGAAAAAAGTGAAAAATTAGGGTCAATTAGGGATTTTTACCCAAAAAGGGTCGATCGGGTCGGGTCAACCCGACCCGTTAACCCGTGTTGTCCATCATCTTCCCCAGAACCCTGCGCGCGCATTGATTTTGAAAGTGAAGGAGTTCGTTTGAGAATCAACGAACTTGAAAGATCCTCGGGACAAATCAGAATGAGAGATTCCCGTTCTGTTGATGGGGATTTTTCGGAAAAAAGGACCGGTGGCGAGAGAGGATAAAAGGATTCGAGAAGCTCTGTTTTAGGGGCTCGGTTCTGGCCATTGGAGGAGAACCCGAAAGCTTGAAGACGAGACTCGAAGGAATCCAGAGCAAAGGAAGACCCGTGAATCGTCCTGAAGCTCCCTACGACCCCAAGGAAACTCCAGAAGCTCGTAGTGCGTGGTTTCATTCCTGAACCAGGTAATCACCATTTTCGGTTTCAAAGCTTGGCTTCCATGGCAGTTTCGCCATTTCATGACTTTCTCTCAAATTTCTTGGTTAATCCGTACCTATAGTCTCCTCTAAGCCTATACCACTCCTCGTTTTGCATTGATCTCACTCGAAATGCCGTCACCGACCCTTCGAGTTTGAGCTCCTGTTGCGAGCTCGCAAACGACGTCATAACAGGACCCAGACCACAAGACCTTCAGGTAAGGCTCTCTACCCCTCGTGGATGCTTGTCGTTCAACCTGCGTTTTTTTTTTTAATAGGTACTCGCTGAGTACCAGTTCCAACGCCGGAGCGTTTCTCGGCCGGGGTTGGATCAGGTACTTTTAAGCTATTTTTCGGCCTGAAAGTTAAGTGCATGTATATTGGAATGGTCAGAGACGAGCCCAGGTTGAAAGCGAGGAGTTTGGGATCAATTTTGACGTCGGAATAGCCCTCCGACGAGGCGCCGGCGATCGAACGCCGGCGCCAGTCATCTTCTCCGGTGAACGTTGACCGAGTCAATGATGACGTGGTGCCACGTGTACGCCACGTGGCAGCCACGTCGGCTAGGGTTATTGGCAGTTTAGAAAAAAAGAAGTTTAATCCAACGGATAGGATCATGACACGTGGGTTATTATAGACCGTTGGATTAGGCGAAAATAAACGAAAATGGAATAAAGATCTAAAACAAAAAAAAAATTCAAAAAATGCCTAAAACTACGTCGTTTTTGAGTCAGGCTTAGAATAATGAGCCTTGGGCTTGGGTAGTGGGCCGGGTCAAGCTAACCCGGTCCGTAAAACTAATAAGAATAAAAAATATATAAAACTATAATAAAAATAATGAAAATTCTAGAAAATTAAATAAAAACCAAAAAATTAAAAAATTAGTGCGGCGTCGTTTAGGGTTGATTTAGGTTTGGGCCTACGGGCAGGGTCCCCAGATGGGCCGGGTTGACCCGACCCGGTCCGAAAAATTAAAAAATATATAAATGAAAAATAATAAACAAATAAAATAAAAATCAAATAAAAGAATAATAAAAAAAACAAAACAAAACAAAAATAGAAAACAAAATTCCAAACGGCGTCGTTCCAATTTTAGGGTTTAGATTCGAGTCGGGGTTATTGGGCCGAGTCAACCCAACCCGGTCCGGAGAATTAAAATAAGATTAAAAATAAATAAACGAAAAATTAGAAAACCAATGAAAAATTTTTAAAAAATCTAGAAAAATTAAAAACTGCGCCGTTTTGGTCCATAGAATTAAATCAAAAATAAATAAATAAATAATAAGTAAAAATGATAAAACTCACGACAGAAAATCATAAAAATTAGAAAAAATAGGAAAGCAAAAATAAAAAATCGTAAGTCAGAAAAATCTAAAAGGGAAAACTTAAATAAAAGTAAAAATAGAAAAAAATTTCAAGAAAATATTAGGAAAAGGGGAAATTCCGAAAATAACAGAAAAAAATCATAAAAAATCCTGAGAACCCCAAAAAATTAGAAAATTCCAAAAAATCATAGAAATTCGTAAAAAAATGAATGAATAAGTAAATAAACAAACAGAAATTTTAGAAAAATTAGAGAATTCGTTAGAAACATGTAAAAAAAATGTGTTTAGAAGAATTAAAAAAAAATTTAGAATGAGGTTCTAGAAAATATAGAAAATATCTTAAAAATAGGAAAAATCCCTAAAAAAATTCTGAAAAAATAATAAATGTCAAAAATAGGGAAATCTTCAGAAAATTCTTAGAAAGTCTAGAAAATTCTAAAAAATCCAGAAAAATTCTAAAAAATTTCAAAAAAATCAGAAAAATTCTTAAAAATCGTGAAATTGGGGAAAAACCACATTCAACTGGTTTGATCCATTTTCACGGTTTGAAATTCCCGAGCCTTCCGAAATGACCGTTTTGCCCCTCTGGTCAATCTGACCTAAATCATTCCAAATCATCCCTAAACCTATTTGGTGTCTTTTCTAGTCTTCTAACAATCCCCTTTTCTCGAATTGACTTGACGCGACGTGATTTCTCTTTGACTAACCTCCTGATTGCGCATTTATTTCAATGGGTATGATTGATAGGATAGATACTCCCATCTGCATGAATACCTTAGATTCTTAAAGCCTACCTTACCCAATCTCGCCTGCATGAATTCTTTAGGTTAGAAAATTACTTAACTTAGGTACCGAAAGGGCGTCGATAGCAATATCGACGTAACTAAGTCCCCGAATCTAAATCTCTGGTTTTCGTAGGATCGAACGATATCTCCCAATCGTTCGGTAGGGTTTCCGGTCATACCCACCAATAAATGACTGGTGGCGACTCTGATGGCATGCACACTATTCACATGTCACCCGACCACACAAGGTCAATCTCGATTTAAAACTTCCTGACGCGATTTGGTATGGGCTGGGAGGGTCCGAGCTAAGCCCAGACACTCAATGGGCCTAGCAATCCATTAACTCTCTCGGGATCCGGAAATCTCGGGAGGGTCGCGACAGACTGGCGACTCCACTGGGGACTTAGTTTTAACCCATTAGAGGACTTGAGCCGATTAAAAGTTGGGTGCTTTCTAACATATTTTTTCTGCAGGTGCTCTTGAAGGTGAGGTAAGTCCACTAACCAAATGTGTTAGATGTTTTTGCAGGTGGGAGTTATAAGGGGAGGAGTGATTGCTGACGTGTTTTATGCAGGGTCGGAGTTTTGGATTGTTTGTTTATTTTCTGCAAATTAGAAGCGCTGTTTGATATCAACTGCTGTGCATGTCCTGCATATTTTGAGGATCACGACACTTGCACACACAAGCGCCTAAACCCAAGCCGCGAAGTACTCTTCTTAGGTCGCCATAGATAGGGATCGGTATGCAAAGCCCTAGCGTTTGATTGCGCCTGGGTTGACCATATTCGATCCCGCTCGCTATCTGAATTGATGATTCTTCCCACTTGACGTTCGATCGCGCTTGTGGGCAAAGTCGTCGAGTCAGATAGTGGGAGCCTTTTAGGTCCATACCATGTCCCTTCTTTTATTTTCTAGAGTTAATTCCTCACTTGTCTCATGCGCATGTGAATTGTTCGGTTGGTATACCTAAAACCAAAAATAAAAAGAGTCTGGTTGGTCTGAAAGCCATTTTCTAGAGTCTGGTTCGCTTTCAATTCTACATACCATACACATCGTGCATCATCTTACGAAAATTATCATTTGAGTGATTGGTCTGAAAGCCATTTTTAGGATAAAATGATGGTTCCCCAAGTCATGTCATAGCTCTCGAGACAACCACAAGGGGGCAAAGAAGCATTCCACGCCACGACACCAACATGGAGCCCTTGAAGCATGCCGATTCGCCTGTAGGAGGGAGCTCCAAGATGGATGGACACATATGCTAATTTGAGGAAATCCGACGACTTGTGATTTGACTTGGGGCATCCTTAGTGGTTATCACATCCATTTATTGCAGATTTCATTTCTAAACTTTGTACTCCGGATTTTCTCATGTGGGAATCATTTCTATCTCATCCCATTAGATTTGATGTACTAGGGATCTTTTGAGTTGTATCTACAATATCCTGTCTACACTAGAAATTCTCTTTTTAAGATGGGTGTGATAGTGGCTTTCATTCTAATCACTCGAGTGATCCCAGTCAATTGCATAATTCCCTTTGAGGGAAATCTGGTTTAAGACTCTATATTAGACCTCCTTTGGTTAAATAAGAATGCTTAACCCTTATTTCACCAAAAGGAAATGTGAAATTGAATGGCTCATGCATATACTCTTCTATGTAATCCATGATAACTAATCAAAGTCGTTCATGCTTTCTAAATTCAAGAAAATATTGGATACTCGAATTGTTCCCGTTTTTAGTAAACGGTTTTAGTTGGGTTGTCCTATAGTTTATTGAATTTAGGACGCATTGGAATTGCACTTTGCATTTTTTAACAATTCAATTAGTTATCATGGATTACATTCCTTTCAATGGTATGCTTTCTTATGAAAAATAATGATAAGAACTCTTCATACGAGGCTATGACTTGTGTAAAAATTCTTATCTTTGTTAATTACAAGAAAGCATAAAATTGAAAGGATTTATGCTTCCCTTTTTCTCCTGACGCGATTCTACCTTCATCAAATTATCAGGAATCGAGAGATTATGGATCGTCGACCATCGGCCATTCGCACAGGGCAAAAAACGAAAAAAGGCCGATCAAGATGAAATATTGAATCGCATCACCAATATCGAGAATGACGTGAAGCAAATCCTCACCATCCTCCAACAACTCTCAAAGCAGTCCATAGATAGCAACAAAGGCAAGGTTGCCGAGGAAGGCCTATCCAACTTGAGGGATGAGGTCTCGCAAACCGCTGATGATAAGGTTACCTTGACAAAGCCCGTAAATATGTCAAAAGACAAACAAGATAAACATTTCACCAATATCATGTTGAAACTGGCTCAATTATTGGATGCACAAGACGAAGACCCCACAGATTTGCCTCGTTATGCCATCATTAGAATCCCAGAAAAATTTCGAGTCCTTGAATGTGAAAAGTACGCCGACATTTCTCGCCCGAAGATCTATCTGCAGGCTTACTTGGTCCGAAAAATGATTCTGACATATCAAACAAGTCTGGCTGGGCACATCTTGCAATGGTACATTGAAAGGAGGTTCGATTCCTTAAAGACCTGGGAAAAATTAATCAATGCCTTTCGTCGGGAGTATGAGGATGACAACTGCGTCGTGCTTTCTTGCGATGACCTAGTTTCCATTAGATTGGAGGAGGGAGAATCTTTCAAAACATATGCCACGAGGTGGAAAATCTTAGCCACTCAAAAATGCTCAGAAGTAACAGAGAAAGAATTAATGGGTTTGTTTCTGAAAACCCTTTCCCCTGAATATGGAAACCGAATGTCAGACTCAGCTCTTGAGTCATTTGATCAACTCGTCACTATGGGCGAACGTATTGAAGCTATCTTGGGTAATGAAAAAACCACCAAGGAAAATTTCTCCACTAAAAAGCTTCTCATTTCGAAAGATAAAGAGCCGATGGAGGCGGTCGAAGCAACACTGCCTGGTCTGAATCAAAATACTGTGGCCTCACCTCTTGTGAAGAAGGCGACTCAAGAGGAGCTGACTCTCGTCAATTCAAAGAGTAAAGCTTGGTCATTTTCCAATCCTCCACGTACCACCAGGTCGGTAAAACGTAAAGCTCTATCAGAAAGATTGGGACCCTTCAAGGAAGAAAGGAAGCGTAGACGTGATAATCCAGGATTTGCTATTCAATACCCGTGGGACGTAGCATGGCACAATGCTATTCATTTCCAACCTCCTGGGGCAGGTCACTGGTACTCCCTAGGCCACCTACGCGGAGGCCTGCTCGTCAGTTCACGCCATTACCAGCACCACTGTCTCAGATCTTACCCATTCTGCAAAGAAGATGCTTAGTTAGCAGAGACTTTCCACGACGAAATCTTGAGCACCATTCGTGGTATGACCCCTCGAAGAGCTGTGAGTATCACATGGGCGAAATAGGTCACTCGACTGATGACTGCCTCCCTCTCAAGCACAAAGTTCAAGGTTTGCTAGATCGAAAGACGGTTACTCTGCAAAGCTTGTCGCCCATCGATCAACTAGATCTCCCACCTAACCAACAAGGAGACCCGAAGGTGGATTTGGATAAAAACTCGAAGCTCGGCTCCGAGCCCCTCAGTATAGGGAGTTTCTCCATCTTTCTCGATCCCTTACGTTGAATCCTTTTCATGGGTGCTAGATATTTGGGTTGCATTTTCAATTCCTTGCTATCTTAATTCTGTTGTCATTTTTCCTTTCATGCTTGTAAGAAAGAAACACCTTGGATCTTGAGCCGTTGATCCAAGGTAGTCTCATTTGTAAAACGGCCTTATCATTTCATTCTAGTGAATGCATATGCACGTTTTATTAAGGACATGCGGGAATATTCCAAACCGGCCCAATGATGCCCGAAGATTCCCGGATTCCCGCATGTTTCCTAGTTTTCAAATGAATTTTGCAGGAACGAGAATGTCCGATGGTATAGGACTAGTTCCCCCATTTCTTAATTCTTTTGTTGAAAATGTATTTAAAAGAATTTTTCAAAACATTCATGCATGAACTTTGATGTTGCTCGTACATTGTTGGTGCAGATGTCTCTAGGAATGGTGCTCCGAGAAGGTAAATGTGATCGTTCTAATAGAAACATCTTATATATAGTCTAACATGTCGATATATTCCTTTTGGCCTAGGTTGAAGATGGCCAACTACTCAAGATGACGGAAAAAATGGTGATCGAAGATGAACGAAGAAAGTTTATTGAAAGCAGCCCCCTCAATTCTACCAAAGAAGCATATCGGGGCAACAAATGAGGGAAGTCATCTAAGTGCGACTACATGGCCAACCAAGAAAAGAACGAGACTGAGTTATCCCTCTCAACGATAAATGGAAGTAAAGCACCTTGAGGAACAATGCTTCGAAGGCGAAGATGGTTGAGAAAGTCGCTTAATCACCATATAGTAGGTTACTAAGCGTGAGCTATTTTCACTTTTTGAGGAGGTTGACACAAGTTCAGATGAAGGGTAAGGCGGTATCGCTCCAAATCTTTCATTACCTT